>VONZ01001398.1:0-154586 GCA_012976165.1 Labeo catla | reverse complement strand
TGACTGGCAAAACTTCTCAGTGTATTCACTTACAGTCTCCTCTTTCTTTTGTACACAGTTAGTGATTCTGGACCAGTCTATTTTGGGTCCCATAATATTCTTTAGGATTTTCAAAACACCTTCTCTCAAATCCGCTTTACTGGCATGTCGTAGTTCAGAAGTAACAGCAGACTCAAAACTGTTGAATTCAGATTCAGTTAGAATTTGTGACATCAGCTGTGTGACTTCTACTAACGACATGTCGTAGAGACGCATTTTACTAATCAGTGCTCTTCTAAATTCACAAAAATTTGTGCGTGCTGAGGGTAAGCCCTGGGACAATCTCTCTATATCTTTAGGTTCCAGCATTTTTGCAATTGCTTGAACCTGGACAACAGCAGAGTTGGGAGGAACACTTTCAATTCCCTCAATTCTCTGAGATCTTCTCCTAGCACCACATACCTTCACCGAATCTACAGGCACATCAGTTACTGATTGGATGGCTACATCTTTTTCAAAGAAAGCTTGTAAGTCAGGATAAATGTTATCAGGCTGACTAACTTCCATATCAGTTTTTTCTAAAGCTTTGTTGTGGTTCAATTTCTTAGTCAAAGCGGATATTCTAGCCCGAAGCTCTTTGTTCTGTTCGTCTAGCTCTGAGTTACGCTGAGACTGTTGTGTAGCTAGCGCTAAACCAAATTCTCTGTGGCAGCAGATAATGCCTTTCACATTGTTCTTACGAATACATGCTCCAAGTACTTTTTTACACTCATCTACAGACCAAGTCTTGTCTGGATGGATCTCATATTTCTTAGTCAATTCTTGTCTAACTTTTTCAGTTACTATTAGGTTCATTTGCACTCCTAACAGTGATTTGAATTCTCTATCTGACCACAAAGGAGTTGCGAGACCACCTTTTTCAGTTGTGGGGATCAGCCTAGCGTTCTTTCTAACCATTTTGTGAGTTTCTTTGTTACCACACAATCACAACACTAAAACTTCTCTGATCAACAGAGGGTACGCTTGTTAACACAGATCAACTATAGTTAACCTTTCCTGAATTAACAGAAGACAACACAAACTACTAGCACTTTACACTAGTCTTCTCTGCCTAAACAGAGGGTAACAGATATTAGCACTTTACACTAAACTTCTCTCCCTGAAGAGAGGATCAACAATTCTTCTCTGCCGAAACAAAGGATAACAGATATTAGCACGTAATGCTAATCTTCTCTACCTGAAATAGAGGATAACTGATATTAGCACATAATGCTAATCTTCTCTACCTGAAATAGAGGATAACTGATATTAGCACGTAATGCTAATCTTCTCTACCTGAAATAGAGGATAACTTGTCTGTTAAACAAACCCTGCAGCTGTTTGTTAACACTTCTCTGGCGGCGCAGAGGATAACCCCATGTACTGGCTTCTAATGGTTCTTTTGGATAGAGTGATACTCACCAACCCTTGGTACAGAAAGATTCAGTCTGGAACGAAGTCAGATCTTTGTTGAGCTTGAAGTTTCAATCTGGATTCAGGTGAGGAGCTCTATCCGGCTCACGGCACCAAAACTGTTGTGAATTTTTTCTTAGAGACCAGGAGACGTTTTTGGATATCTTGAAGCAGAAGTTTCTCTTTATTCAGATACTCGCTGCTCTGCACTGCAGTCTTCAAAAAGTCTGACTAAGGCAGTGAGACATTGTAGTTTATATACATTTAGGGGGCAGTCCCCTAAAATGTAGACAAAGCACCTGGGTGACGATCCTAAACAAAGCATGCAAATGAAGTACTCAAGTGTAGCCAAGTGCCCCATTTACACCAGTCCTAATCCAATCATCATAACTACTCAAAGACTGGGCAGAGGCACCGAGAGCCATTACAAACAAAAGGTGAACACCTCAGTAATCTGGCTCATTTGACTTACAATAAAAGAACAGGAACTGGCAGGGACATCTTGCTACAAACTTTGCTTGAGAGAATCATTTGTCTGATAACCTCATATTTACCTTAAATGTTAAATACAATGTACTTTACCTTAGTTTTATTGTGATGCTATGTCAGAACATAGGATCAGCATATTTTCAACAGATTCTTAAATTTGTAATCCTACAATCCACTTTCACTTGTAACCGGCTTAGAGAGACTCAGTACAAGATTCTACACAGGTTGCATATAACGCCAGTTTTTAATGAATAAAATTGACCCCTCTATACCGGCTCTATGTGTTAAGTGCCATACAGAGTTGGGGACATACTTTCATTGTTTTTGGAGGTGCAAGCTCATTTCAAGATTCTGGAACTTTATTGCTTATGAAATTAGCACCATTCTTAAGATAAAATTGAAAATGGATCCTGGTCTTTTTATTTTGGGGCTCCCGTCTAAAAGACAAGCATTGTCACTGACACTTGATGCAAAAGGCTATAGATTGTTAGATAAATTGCTACTTGTGGCAAGAAAGTGCATCCTTATTAGATGGATAAAAACACTCCCCCCTCTGTCACACAATGGTACAGAGAGATTTTTGCAGTTTTGCCTCATTAGAGGCTGGCAGCTGTGATTAGGGGTAATATAAATAGCTTTCAGAATGTATGGTCTCCTTTTATAGATCACTTGTCTCCAGATGTGCGAAAAATGGTTTTGTGTGTAAATTAGGGTTTTTGGGTGGTCAGATTTCTCAAAAATTCATAAAGAATGGTCTTAGTTCTCTTGGGTTCTGATGTTCTTTTTTTTTTTTTTTATGTGTGTGTGTGTTCTACATGTCTTTATTATAGTATTATGTTACTGGAGAGATTTAGGGAAATATCCCTTTTTGGGCTTTTACAGAGGTAGTGACTGTTGAACTTTAGTGACTATTTAGTCACCAATATTAACACCTATAGATATTAGTATGTTTTTATTTATTTTTATTTTTTCTTTCTTTTCCTCTTTAAATGTTTGTTTATTCCTTTATTTATTTATTAGTTATTATTGTTTATGAGCTGCTTTTGTATTCTGAAGTGAAATTCATGTCACAATACCTTAAAGACTTGCTGTTAACTGATGGTATTTCTGGAAAGCACATTGTACATTTATCCTGCTAATATTGAATAAACGTGTCAAAAAAATACCTTGAATTATATTTATTATTATTATTATTATTATTATTATTACTTAACACTTATTAATAATAATGTTTTCATAACCTGAAGATGGCAGCAGAGGATCACTTATTGGCTCATCCTACTCACTACATTTTGTTTTTGGATTTTATTTGGAAATAAAATGACTATTATCAACATTTGAAATCATATTTTGGCAAACGTTGAGGTATCAGTTTTTAAATTATGCCACATTATCAAGCCTGAAAATAGTATTATAAAGGGGAGACCTGGTGAAAGCATTTTTTAGCTCTGTTACAGCCAGGTACCATTCCATTTTGGGGGTGTAGAAAAATCACACACAGTCAGAAAGTGTCATATAATTTAGATGAAGCGAACAGGTTCAAATGATAAGCAAAGTCCATTTGAGGTCAGCCTAAAAATTAATAGAAATCTAACTTAAAAGAGTAATAAAAACTTTTGAAAAAATATGACAATTAAATACATTTTTGTCAAAATTTGTAATTGAGCTTAATTAATTAATTGTGTGTGCCTGTAATCTCCATTTTGTGGACCAAATATTAACACAAGGAGTAAAAACTTAAATTTTGACATTTTTGGGATTAACACTTGTGGCCCACAGTCGGGCTGAATGCGGCTAAATGTGCCATTTTTCAACCAGAATCGGGCCAGATCCACTGATCCAAAGCCTAGCCAAATCTGGCAACCGTTACTGGGCCAGAGCTGGCTCACTTCTGGCGAGCCGCTGCCAGCACACAGCCGAGTGAGCCGACACTCAGCCGCAACCGGCCCGATTCCGCTGGCTACCTGGGATGCCTGCGTTTATTTAAAGTGTAAAGACGTCGTCCTGTGACGGTTATTGACCAGAGAACTGATTTAGTGTTGGTATAAAGTTGTTTGAGTGTGAGGGGACAAAAATTTCCCCTCGGATCATCGGATGACGAACTGCACACACTAAACTTTCACATGAGAGATCAGTGAGTTCGCAGCTGTCTAAAACTATAAATCTCTCAGTAACCTGACCTCCAGGAGCCATCCCAGACAGCTCCTGAGACAGCAGGAATTCTCAGTGGTTCACGTGATCACCGACCCGCAGTCTCTTCTTCAGGGCCTGAAATCACTCGTGTTTGAAAGTGCGTCACAGAAATAAGGACCCGGACCAGCGCCAGTAAGACAGCTGTTTATTTCGTTTGCTCACTTTTTTTCCATTTGATTTAAGTAAAGTAGTCCAAGTTATATTTCAATATACCAATAGTAACCTTAAGGGTTTATTGAGCTAATAATTTTCGGAGTAAATTTGGAGAGAGAGCTAACAACAACTGAATCCAGGGCCTGTTCCACTTCTGTTAAGGCAGTGGTCCGCTACAGAAAAACACTTTGATTTGACTTTAAAATATAATGCAGCCTTTGAACTTAATTTTTTTAAGCTGAAATGTTCACAGTGTATGCAGTGTATTCCAGATGAGTAGATTAAACGTCTTACAAATATTCCTTTCATAATCACGCACATCATACAGACGTCTCCGTGATGAAAGAGTGGAACATTTTCCCGAGATCTGGTAACCCGTAACGGGCCGCTCAAAGATGAAAGTGAAAGCAAAGACTTGATGTCGCCATTTTAAACACAAAGTACCTTTAAATCTTTTTTGAGATTCATATATGCTTAGTCAGGATTTGTGTGTATCTACCTGATGGGAATGTGAGTCGGTATGTGTGATATTTCTCACCTGAAAGCAAATGAACATTGTTTGTTGTCTGTTTCGTGCTGACTACGATTCTTCTAAACTCCAAACAGCATTTGATTTAACATGTCACAAACCTGATGTATTTGAGTGAAAGCAGCTCGTAATGTATTTATCTAACTCTTATTCGGCTGAAATATATGGAAGGTAATTCCTGCCAAATTTAAATAAATAAATTACATGATAAAAATGAAAATGAAAACCAGATTAACAATTTCATTATAGAAAACTATACGCAAAATATGTGCCAAAATTGAAAATAAAATGAAACGATTTAACTGTCATTTTATTTTTCACTGTGAAAACGCATTGTCCCTGTCAAATGGAAAAATAAAATGCAGTTGGTGATTTGACTTTTCATTTTCACTGCGATCTCAAGGCAAGACTGCCAATATTAAAATGGAAAGGCAAACGTGAAAAAGAACATGCAAATACATTTTTACAAAGCCTTTTACTAATGCTCACGCAATAATAGTGACACAATTCACATTAAAATGTAAAGTTTAGTTTTCGTTTTATTGTCTCTTTTATTTCACAGTTTTCATTTTCAAAGTCAACCTGTATGCAAATGTTCTGTTAATCAGTGGGCGGGGCTAAATTATGCTGGAAAATGGCCATCCCATGTATGACATCCCAATAGAGGCACTAAAGATGCATCTTCTAATTGGTTTTAGTGATCGAGATAGTGGACTTATTCAGAGTAAGCGAGAGAACAATCTGGCGGAGGATGGAGCAGCATCACGTGAGGCAAGAGAAAGTTTACTCACCTAAGTTACAGGCTGCGTCCGAAATGGCATACTCAATAGTGATGGGTCGTTCTTGAACGAATTCAGTGAACTACGAATTAGTTCACTGGTTTCAAATCTTCGTTTTTTTCAAGTCGTTTGTTCATCTTATGGGACTGTCACGTGATAAACGAACAACTCGGACCCTATAGGTGTGGAGCTGTTAAGTCGGACACTTTCTGCTCTCGTCAGTGAAGCTCTCGCGGTGTTTGCATACACTATCACAGATGAAGTGAATTAAATGCAATATTCATCAAATACAGACTTTTCAAAAGCGTTTTCATGACCAACAGAAACACGTTTCATATACTGATTAATGCAGCGCCATCTGAACAAGAATAATGATCAACATAAACATATACTATTTAAATACTAATAAAGTGGGGTTATATATGCTTTTATCAGTGTTTTATGATGAATGTGACTCAATATAACATTGCAACTACAGTAAAAACACTTTTATTGTTCTAAAAACACAGATTTGTGAGTATTATCGGACTTGAGCATGTTAGAATAGGTTGTTTGCAATCACGTGATTCTGAGGACGTGCGAAATGCAGCTGGAGGGCAGGAAGTGATTTTTCTCTATAGAAATCAATAGCAGAATCTCAAAATGACTATGTTTTTAGTTGTTTATGAAAATCGGTCAAATCGAGAAATTGTATTTCATATCGTGAATGAACATCTGCTGTTCATAAGGAGGAAAAGGCAAGAAATTGACTGAAAAAATTTGGAAAGTGGCTTGTAAACCTGCGTTTGCGGTCAGGAGGAGAGTCAGATAATGCTTGTGTGTGCGAATAGTTAATAAATATATAATAATATTAAGATATAAAGAGATATATAAGTAGATACAGGGTGAGACAGTGAGAATTCACTCAGTGCTAAATGCCACACAATTGCGAGACTTGATTACAATTGCGAGACTGCGATAAATTGAAGTGAGTCACAGCTTTTTAGTGACTATATGAAAGCGCTATTTGCTCGCTTTCTAGGCTATAATCAATTCAGAATTTGAAAAAAAAAAGTTTCGCTTTACGTGCTGCTAACAGGACCAATGGTGAAAAACCCTGTACAGCAGTAGTTTTAGGAGTAACATATATCCTGCATCCTTCATATAAATGTGGGAATCACTTTCGAAAGAGTTTGCTTGCTATCAGGTTTAGTTGCGTAGCTTATTTCAATCGCCTCGATGACAGGCAACTGAGGCAGCTATTTCAATTTTGTTGAAAAATCACTCCTCTTCGTAACATAAGGATCACATCCAACATATGTTGTGATTTTCTGTTTATATGTTTCTCTTGTACAGTAAGACATTCCTCCATCTCATCCGTTCTGCTTTTTCAGTTCACTGCTGCATGTGCAAAGGGTTTTGTGGCTATTGGTCCTGTTAGCATCACGTAAAGCGAAACTTTTATTTAAATTCCGAACTGATTATAGAAAGCGAGCAAATAGCGCTTCCATATAGTCACTAAAAAGCTGTCACGCACTTCAATTTATTGCAATCTCACAATGTTTCGTTATAATCAATGACGCTCTCGAAACTTCAAATATAATATCTTACATTGTGTCTACGTGTGGCGTTTAGCATTAGGTGAATTCTCACTGTCTCACCCTGTATATATTTATATATTTCTTTATTAATATCTTAACATATTATATCTTTTCTTAACCATTTGCACACACAAGCATTATCCGACTCTCCTCCTGACCACAGACGAGGTTTACAAGCCACTTTTTCCTGCGCTTTTTAGTAAATTCTTGCCTTTTTCGCCCTTATGAACAGCTAATTTTCATACATGATAAAATATATTTTGTGGTTTCTCGGTTTGACCGATTTGAGCATCCATAAACAACGCAAAACATAGGCATTTTTGAGTTTCTGCTAGTGATTCCTATGGAGAAATATCACTTCCTGCCCTCCAGCTGCATTTTGCGCCACAGCAATGACGTCATGTGCAAACAACCTATAAACCCAAAACACACGTGATCGTTGTCATGCGGTGAATCTGACCAATTGTGAAACAGTCATGTGGTCATCAGAGCTCCTGCAGCCGCTCTGAAGAAACTGCTCCGGCTGAGTCAGTCGCTGCTCTCGAATCGCTATCGCGGTACTTTGATGCCACACGTGACAGTCACGAGGCGTCAGCGCTGTGTCAAGTCGGACTAAATGTCTAACCGGCATGCACTGCTTCAAGTCAGAATTTGATCGAGCTGTGCAGCGCTGCGTTAAGTCGAACACACCTGATGACTCAAGAGATGAACTAACCAATTCTCTTTCCGGCTCAGACTGCATAGGTTTAGCTTATGGAGCTGTCAGGTGATGAACGAATGACTCAAACAAGAAAAATTGTCAGATAAGAGGCGAGGTGAGCGAATCATAGACTAAAAACCCAGGTGAACAATGAATGAATCTTTTTTGTTTCTTATAGCATTTAGTTTTGTCTTGTTTGTCGTGTAATCAACGTATGTCTAAGCAGTAGATGTGTTAGGGAAGTAACACGTAACATCTTAATTATATTTTGCTAAAATGAACTTGGAAAAAAAAAGGTTTGCTCATCTACGCTAATATTAGTCTGTTTCTCTCTTATTCCGAGGTCACATTAACCACCAGATCCAGTCCGTATCCAGATCAGATGGTCACTGCAGTCCCCCGGATCCAGTCCGAACCCAGCCCAGATGGTGGATCAGCACCTAGAGACGACCTCTACAGCCCTGAATGTCAGCGGAGTCCACATCAACTAGATGAGCCCCAGAGACGGATCCACAGTGAAGACCACATCACCTAGACGGCTGTCGGCACAAGACCACGGGAACTTTGGCCAGAGGAGAACTGGCCCCCCGACTGAGCCTGGTTTCTCCCAAGGTTTTTTTCTCCATTTGTCACCGATGGAGTTTTGGTTCCTTGCCGCTGTCGCCTCTGGCTTGCTTATATGGGGACACTTTCTCTTAACACAATATCGCATTTTATTTTATTATTTTTGATTAACTACCTTTACCTACAAAGTGAGTGTTTCCTGTTGCCTTTGGCATTGTTGATGTACTGTTTCCTATTTAATACTGTACAGCTGCCTTGTCACAATTCTGTATTGTTAAAGGCGGTATATAAATAAAGGTGACTTGACTTGACTTGATTTAGCTGAAGGAGACTCAAAGGTCCGAGTCGGTGAAATGATCCGAACTTCCCATCACTACATGCTACGCGCTTCACTCATGCCCTCAGACACTCTATGCTGCGTTTACACAAGACCCGCCCACTGATTAACATAAAATTTGCATACATGTTGACTTTGAAAATGAAAAAGAAAATGAAAACTGTGAAATAAAAGAGACAATAAAACGAAAACTAAACTTTACATTTTAATGTGAATTGTGTCACTATTATTGCGTGAGCATTAGTAAAAGGCTTTGTAAAAATGTATTTGCATTTTTTTTTTTCACGTTTGGCTTTCCATTTTAATATTGGCAGTCTTGCCTTGAGATCGCAGTGAAAATGAAAAGTCAAACCCCCAACTGCATTTTATTTTTCCATTTGACAGGGACAATGCGTTTTCACAGTGAAAAATAAAATGACAGTTAAATCGTTTCATTTTATTTTCAATTTTGGCACATATTTTGCGTATAGTTTTCTATAATGAAATTGTTAATCTGGTTTTCATTTTTATCATTTAACTTATTTATTTAAATTTGGCAGAAAATACCTTAGAAATAGGCACCTTATTTTTAGTGTAAAAACTGGCGATGCTTCCACTGTCATTTGTTTCCAGTTATTCATCTGTACAAACAGTATGTTATGCTACTTGATATCACACATATTAAATTAAATTCATTATTATAAGTATAAACACACTGGTTTGTAGCACACAGTTTTCCGTTTACTGTTATTATTTTAGTTATTTAACTGTAGCGGCTGATGAATCGAAATTCTCGGACACTGACAGAAAATAACTTACTTCTGAAATAAGGCGGATAAAGTTTGTTTGATGAGCTTAGTTTTTCTGTTTGTTTGTCTCTTTCATTTAGAGTCAGTGGAGATCAAACTGATCAGATCCATCATGGGTAACACACAAACATCAGGAGATGAAGATTTTTCTACAGGATGCAGGTACTTTGAGTAATTTATGTTATAGATGAGATGGCTGTCTAATATTTATTGTCATATATGATGTCTATTTTGTCATGGATCTACCCAAACTAAAATGGTTGCTGCTCTTGAGTCTTTCTGACTAGATACATAATCAACATACTTCAAAGTTTACTGCTCAAGAATCAGAATCACATTTTATTAATTACATTACAAAGAGCATATCATGCATGTTTTTAGAGAAGGCTAATAAAAGGCTAATAAAATGTATTTATGGACCCACGTAAGCTCTCCTGCATGCTGTCGTCTCATGTTTGGCACAGTGAACTGCCCCATTCATGTTTTTATTGTCCTCTCTCAACATGGGTATGATGACACATATTAATATGATTGTCATCATAAAGAATTAAATCTGTTTTGTTTTAGATCAGTTAATAAGAAGAGATCATATCCAGAGTCCAGCTGTGTGTCTATGAAGAGTGACTGGTCTATGGATCCACCAATAAAGTTTAACAGTGGAGATTCACAGACTGGTCTCAGGTATAACATTTACATGTATATATGATTATATCATGACTGTCTATGACTGTAGCTATCAATTATTTTAGTAATCGAGTATTCTACCAATTATTGCATAAATTAATCGTGTTATCGGGTAAGGTTTTTTTTTTTTATTATTAAAGGGCAATACTAAATATACAAGAAAAAATAAGATGGGTCTCTTAAAATAAACAGCTAATTTGTTGTCTTTTTAGAAAAATAATACATTTTTATTGCTGAAATTGCATACATTAATAACCATGAAAACTAAACTCATTTAATGCATTTATTTGCCCAATTACATTCAAAATGTAAATGTGTGTGTGTGTGTAAAATAAATAAATACAATCAATTTCACATTACTTTAGAAAAAGGTAAACATTACAACCTAAAATGAATGCATAAATCAAGAAATTTTTCTATTTTTTTTTATTTAATTCAGCTCAGAGGGACATGAATGCATTTAACTTGCAGTTACAAATGCATAAATAATATTTTGTTATTTTAAACAAAACATTGAATACTGATATTTACATGTATTTTTAAAATGAAGATACTTTAAATGTGAAATCAGTACCACCAGTAGGTGGCAGTAAGTCACTGTTAAGTAAGTGAGTCATTGCGATTCAACTGAATCATTAAACGGGTGATTCATTCAAGAACAAAACACGGTCATGTTGCTCAAAGACAAAACACCACTGTGGCTGTTTGGAATGGTTGTTTGTTGGCGAAACAGAGCAAAAAAAAAGGCAATATGCAGTCTAAAATGTAGGTCTCTTAATATTAACTTCTCATTTATTGATGAACTGGTGCATAAAATCAGTATCACATTTGTAATCATGCTGAGGCACACTTCGTTTGATATTCACTAACTTTCTAACTAGGGTTGGTCAAATTGATTCAGATTCCAGAATCAGATACTTAAAGGGGTCATCGGATGCTAAGTTCACTTTTTCATGTTGTTTGAACATTAATGTGTGTTGTCAGTGTATGTACAGTGTATCTACCCTATAATGATAAAAATACATGCAGTGGTTTTTAATTAATCTGTATAAATAATATCCCCTTTTTCAAATCGAGCCGTTCTCAGATGCCTGTCGTTGTGGCATCACATGACAGAGGCCGCTCCCACAATAGTTGATTGACATGAGCGTCTTACCTCAGATCAGCTGTCACAGTCCAGTAACTTTCCTTGTTTTGATGTCGGAGCAGGGATGTAAGTTAGACAAGAATATCTCTGATTGAGCGATTGAGGTGTTGTGTTGCTGGATGTAATAATGAACATAGTGGTCGTCATTTACTCCCGACATCTGAGCCGCTGAAGATGCAGTGGATTATGTTTGTTTGTGAAGGGAATGCGCCTCCCGATCTACATATATCCGTCTGTGTTCACGTGAATCATTCATGATCCAGCTTCACTTACAGCACAAGTGAGTATAAGCGTTTTTTATTAATCTTTGCAATCGCCTTTCCTTATAACGTGGTAGTTAGGAAGTTTAGTGGCTAAACGCGGCTAATGTAAACAAGATCGTCATTCCACAGAGAGAAGAGAGGAGCGGGGTGAGCAGAGCTCATTTGCATTTAAAGGAACAAACCCTTAAAATGAGATGATTTTTGCAGAGCTCATTTTGACAAGGTAAAAAGGGTGTTGTTTTAAAAAACCATTGAGAATTTTTAATCAAAGTATAATATAGACTTTTTATTAAGACCCTAAAGAATCATATCAACTTGTGGAAAATGGGCATCCAATGACCCCTTTAAGGTCAGATTAAAATTTCGATTCCGCCTATCGATTCCTATGTGTCTATGTATCTTTTTTTTTTTTCATCTGTGAGGACCCGATCTAGCGATCTGCCAGGACCTTGCTCGCTAATCTAAGCGCATAGCTCTCCAAAGTTTGGCTACACTTGCGATCAAAAGTCAAAAAAGCAAAGTAGCCTATAATATTTGTGATAAGCTAAACATGTTGCAATAGATGTGTCACCACCAATATGACAAAGCATTTTAATTTAACAGATCATTAAAGATCACAAACACGATTCAAATACCAACCTGATTCTGTTCCTAAATTACAATGATTCATCTGTTTGATTCCTCAACCTTTCTTCCGTGCAGCATACGATCATACTAGTGTGATTTGAACATTCAAATCTGTGTTTGTGCTGCCGCTGACCTAGAGAGCCACTGTCATGTATATGAATGAAACAGTTTCACAGTCTTTTCAACCACACAGTTCATTATATCTGTTACAAACATTCAAATAATCACAGAAGTACTGGGATAAAAGTTCATAGTCTGGATATAAACTCCGATATGTACGGTAGAGATCAAAATAGAGTAAGTCATCCTTTTGAAAGTTAATTCCAAATAATGTTAAAGATTTATCGATTACGTCATTATGCCAGTAGATAGCGAAAGGGGGCTGTTAATAATGTATTTGTCTTTGATATTCATTCAAAAACACTGATTCATCCAGTAATGATCCAAGTAAATATTGAGTGAGTCACTGAGTCATTTACTTATAAATTAGGCCTACAAGTGATTTTATGTATTTGTCTAATATGTTTTTTTTTTCTTCAAAATCGTAAGAGAATTAAAAAAAACAAAAAAACAAAACAACAACAACCACCCAATTTATCCAGAATCAGGCAGCTCTATTTTCCAAACAGCTCTTAAGTGAATCTTGTTTTTATGTAGCCTGTTGGTTTTTGTTCACAGTATTCAGCTGCAAATAAATGTTTAGCAAAAAAGAAACAGAATAAATATGCTTGATATCATCTTTTATTCACATTGGAATTAAAACTAGGAATCAAAGAATCAGAATCAAGGAACAGAATTGAAATCGGAATTGATAATATTCTAACGATACCCAACCCTATTTCTAACTTGCTGTGTGTCACAGAGAGAGAACAGTAAATGGACTAAACGAAGCCTCCTCAAGGGTTTTTTTTGTATTTGAGTTACTCGAGGAATCGTGTCAGCCCTATGACTGTTGGAGTCGGTGGCTACAGCAAACACACAATGCAGGACATTCGAAGAAACAAAGAGTTTAATTACAACAAGACTCTAAACATGCAGGAGTAAACAAAGTATCAACACCCACATTACTGTCAACAACACGGATCAATAAACAGACAGAACTCAGGGTTTAAATACACAAGGATAAATGAAGAAAATGAATGAACAACAGATGATCTTAATAAGGGACGAACAGGCACACACTAGAAAACTGATGTTGTGTTTAAAATTTCATACCATCATAATACTCTTAATATTTCTGCTGTATCCAGTATGTACTGTATATTGTGCGTAGTATGAAAACTTTGTGTACACATTAACTCTCTGGGGTCTGAGGGTGTTTTGGGGCCCTGGAGAAGTTTTGACATGCCCTTACATTTGTGCTTTTTTCAGTATCTTAAAAACATATTAATAAACATATTAATTAACATATTAATAAACTAAAGTCTGGCTACATTGTAATCAGGACAAACTGGGCTACAATAATATGTAAGCAAAATGAATGTACATGTTTGTGTTTATGCGTGGTTAGTGAAAAACGAAATTTTTTAAGCCACTAAAATAAGTCCATGAAACACATTCAGAACATTAGTTCACAAGACTTTTGAGAACTGGATGTGGTAGGCTAGAGTTTTTCTACAAAATGATGTGAAAATCCTCTCGTTCAGTTCACAAAAAACAATATACTTATTTAAATTTTCTAAGACGTGTTTTGTGATCGAAAGGGAATATGCGAGGGAGTGACAATGGGCAGGGAATATTTAGTGATTCACACCTGAGAGACAAAAGGCCCTCCCCTAATGGCCCATCAACGAGACTGTGACTGTCAGGTAAGAGACAATGTGAGAAGATTCAGAGATTGGGGTTTTAGATTATCTGTATTTTATTTACAACACAGTATAATATAAACATACATTATGAAGGTCAAAGACACATTAATAAGCACACTGATCTTACCACAGAGATGTGAACAGACGGCGTGTTCTACCTGAAAACTATTTTCTGAATTCTGTTCAACAAGTAACACAAGTAAATCATACCTGATATTTAAGTGCTTGCAAAACTCATCATCAGTTGACAAGGAACCAAAAGAAAATCAGTATACCTGAAGATCTGACTTTGGTACAGTGATTTCAGAGGAAAAGTTTGCAGGATTCATCTGTTGTGCAGGTATCAGATCACAAACAACTAAAGCAAAACAAAAAAACATATGTGAGCATGTTAATATCAGGAGCAGTTTAAATGATCCTTGCTAAATAAAAGCATTAGTTCTATAATTTCTATCCCAAAAAATATTCATATAGGTATCTAGTCACTAACATAAATAAATGAATAAATCAGTGCACATGTTGATAGGCCTGGAGCAATATTGTTACATTAGCGATCACTAATATTGCCCATGTGATTTTATAGCTATCATATGCACACATGCTTTGTATTTATTATTATACAGTATAAAAACAACATCTGAGAAACTAAATTATTGTTAAGCACATTATGTACACGTTTGAGCAGATATTTGCAGACAGAGTATTCAACAGTAAAGACTGGTCTAAGCATTCTTATACATTACTTTTATATCGTCTAAACATTAGCCCTACTTTAATGTCAATTTGTTTATGAAACATAAAACATTCCTGACGCCTTACAGATGCATTGAAAAGTTGCCTATGATATTTCAAAATGTTTCACTGGATTTCACACATTTTTGTCAGGAATTATAGTTTTGGAAAAAGTCCAACTAGTAAATGCGTTCAAGTTTATGTCTCAACAACACATTATCTAAATGTTAATAAGAAACATTACTTACACTGTATAAGATCCTCTCGTAAGATGCCTGTAGCCGCTCGTGTTCTGTTTGTGAGATAAACAAGCTCAGCCTGTTCCTCTCAGCGCGTTCTCATCTGGAGTAAATACAAGGCTTTTTCCTCTCAGCGCTTTCTTCCAAAAACAAAAGTATCCGACACAAACACATTGCTGCTTTGTTTACGAGTTGATGTGGGCGTTCATTTCGCGCGTCTTTCACGTGGATGTTTGTATTAACAATAGCGCCACAGCGCGTGGGCATGATCTGATTGAGGGTAAGATGGGAAAAACAGGACATGGTATTGGTTTCATACGGATTACTTACACACAGAATATGTGTTTTCGATTAAACTTACTTCATTTAAAAGTAGACATTCCAAGCTTTCTATAGACATATCTCTGGTGTTTGTGTCATGTATTCGCTGAGTTTTAGTTCATTTTAGTGACGCGTTTCAACTGGATATTCACGGAGACTGAGAAGACTGAAATGACACCCTGTATATTTTCTTTATTTACAAAAACCACGAACATTTCCAGCCTAAGCTGGTTAGCTGGTTTTAGCTGGTTTAAGCTGGAAGTAGCTGGTTTTAGCTGGTCTCCCAGCCTGGCCAAGCTGGTCAAGCTGGTCTCCCAGCCAGGCTGGTTTTAGCTGGAAGTAGCTGGTTTTAGCTGGTCTCCCAGCCCGGCCAGGCTGGCTTGCATTGGTTTGGTGACAGCCAGCTGGAAGTAGCTATTTTAGCTGGTTTGCTGGGAAGTAGCTGGTCCAGCTGGTTTAAGCTGGCAGCTGGTCTTAGCTGGTCTCCCAGCCTGCTGTGGTTGGTTTTAGCTGGTTCAAGCTGGAAGTAGCTATTTTAGCTGGTTTGCTGGAAGTAGCTGGCTTTTAGGCTGGTTTGCTGTAGCAGCTGGTTTTAGTTGGTCTCCAGCCCTGGCCAGGCTGTAAGTAGCTGGTTTGCTGTAAGTAGCCGGTTTGCTGAAGTAAGTTGATTTTAGCTGGTCTCCCAGCCCGGCCAAGCTGGCCAAGCTGGTCTCCCAGCCAGGCTGGTTTTAGCTGGAAGTAGCTGGTTTTAGCTGGTCTCCCAGCCTGGCCAGGCTGGTTTTAGCTGGTTTAAGATGGAAATAGCTGGAAGTAGCTGGTTTAAGCTGGAAGTAGCTGGTCTTAGCTGGTTTGCTGAAGTAGCTGGTCCTTAGTTGGTCTCCCAGCCTGGCCAGGCTAATTTTAGCTGGTCTGCCGGAAGTAGCTGGTTTTAGCTGGTTTGCTGGGAAGTAGCTGGTTTTAGCTGGTTTAAGCTGTAAGTGGCTGGTTTTAGCTGGTCTCCCAGCCTGGCCAGCTGTAAGTAGCTGGTTTAGCTGGTCTCCCAGCCTGGCCAGGCTGTAAGTAGCTGGTTTAAGCTGTAAGTAGCTGGTTTTAGCTGGTTTAAGCTGGAAGTAGCTGGTTTTAGCTGGTCTCCCAGCCTGGCCAAGCTGTCCATTTGACCTAATTACAAATTAATCAGTTTGTTTTACTTACTGACAAGGTTCAATTCAAGGTAAGTTTAGTATTATAATCAGGTAGGTTAGATGATACATCTTAAATTATTCTAGTTGTTAATGATAATATTTGAGAAGAGTCTAAAATAAATTGTAGTATCAAGTATAGCATAAAATCAAGCTAGCACTCAAAAAAATCAGCATAGAACTCAAATCAGATTAAATTATTGTCTGAAGAAATACATTCACCATAGTTGTATGACCAAATATAGTCAGCTGTTTTATTTTTAAGGAGTGTTTCGGTATTAGACTTTTACACAAAATATAAATGAAACAAACAAACAGTCTTTATATAATAAATAACAACCTCCTGCAATTAAAAAACACTAGGAGAGAAAAAATGTATATATCTTTAACAAGAAATGCTTAAAGCATAATCTGATCACGTGGATCACGTGGTGGTTTGACGCAACTGTACAGCATATTGCTGTAAATTTTAAATCTACAGAGGCGGGAATTTTTCAAAGGTCGACATTCGGGAGCAGCAATAAGTGAGATTCACAGCAGCGGTAAGTTTTTTATTTCAGTTTTAATTTTTCATTCTTGGTAACTGCAGTAGTATATTAAGGTGTCTACATTTGCAGTAACCGCAGATTAACGAATCCTCCGTCCGCGGGGCGCGAGGGAGACTTGTGCCGGGTTTAAGGAGCGCGGTCGCGGGAGGATTTCACACATTCCCCGGCTTTAGCGGCTATAGGCGGAAAATCTCTGGGTTCCTACGGTAATAATTACACGCTTCACTGACAACAGTTGTGATTCACTGCATCGTAGCGTTGTTCAGCACACTTTCTCGTGATTATTTTATGATGTAAATCAAATTTGCACAAGCAGTCATCTGTTAACAGGGGCGCCGAAATGAAACGCGTTAAGTTTCGCAACTCGCGGTCATCCCGTTCACGGAGGATGTAAACTATCACATAAACTCTGAACGGTGCTGTTAAAGCAGTTAACATAAGCAGCGAGATGTGCGAGAACCTTTGATAACTTGCTACTTCGCTTATTGTTTGATTGTAATGCTTTTTGCTAATTTTGGTTTAAAGAATGAGTTAATCCAGCCCATCTTCCTGTCTGGCTTTTTCGCACCATATATTCACTCCGGAGTAACTTTACCAGGAGGAGACAGACGGAGATTTGGAGTTCATTCAAAGGTAATGGTTGCATTCTAAGAATTTGAATACCTGAATTTTACATGTAGATATGTTAGATGTTTCTCAACTCCAGAAGAGAGACGATTTTTAAGGGAGAATGATTCAGATATCTCAAAAGCTAAAACTAATGTGAATTACATATTGTCTGTTTCCTGACTGATTTGTAGGTATTTACGAGGAACAAAGATGTTGAAAGGAAAAGTGCCATCTAAAACCACAGGGCAAATGGTACAGAAGAAACCAGTTGAAGTGAACCCAAGTTGCCACTCTTCTTTGCAAAGTGAAGGATTTTCAGTGGGATTTCTAAAATGTAAGACATACACACATACCAAGATCTCCTTTTTCCTTTTATTATATTCTTTTATTATCTACATTGCCGTTCAATAGTTTGGGATTAGTACAATTTTTATGGTTTTTATTAAATAAGTCTTCTGTTAATCAAAGCTGCATTTAATTGATCAAAAATACAGAAAATTAATTGAAAAATTAAACAAAAGTAATGTTGTGAAATATTATTGCAATTTAAAATATAGTTTTTTTGTCTATTTTAATATACTTTAAAATGTAATTTATTTCTGAAGTTTCAGCATCATTACTCTAGTCTTTTCATTACTCCAGTGTAACATGATCCTTTATAAATCATTGTAATATGCTGATTTATTATCAATTTTAGAATAGAATAGAAATATTTATTTTATTTATTATAACCTTATGGTCAAGCTTATAACCTGTGATACTTTTCTCAGGGTACTTTCATGGATAAAAAACGTTTTTTGGTTGTTGTTTTTTTTTTTTTTATCCAACAAGTATGTGTTAAACTGAAATTGATAGTAAAGACTTCTATTGTTAGATAAGATTTCTATTTTCTGTTTTCTATTTGTTGAGAGGTAATCTAATTTTTCTATTAATTCATGCATGCACTATATGTAATCATTTGGCCTGCCCATGACTAAAATTTTCTGGTCAACTAGTAGTCATTTATTTTTAAGAGATTAGTCGACTAATTGCTTATTAATAAACTATATAATTTATAATAATGAACCTTTAATTGCCTATAGTCCATCAGCGCTCAAGCGCACACAAAGCTTGCCACAGAACACTGGCAGAAGTAATGATTATGAATGTGTCAGGTAAAGAAAACAGCAAAGAAGACTGCCTTAACATTATAATAATTCATTAATATGTGTTTTCTGTATTTTCGGCTGCAGTGATAAAGTCGATAACACTTGTCATCGCTACAGTGGATTTGCATGTTTGATTGAATGGATTAAACAATCTGAAAATATTTGTTTTCCATTTTAACTGGCTTATTTAAAAGTAGACATTTCTATAGATACATTTTTCATGTCTGTGAAGCAAGCATAGAGTTTCTTTTTTTTTGTTTGTTTGTTTGTTTTTTGTTTTTTGACACCCTCAAGTTCATAGAGACCTAGGGCCAGAATTACATCATGGACTTCACCACTTCCTGTGGGTTTTTTTTTCTTTCTAGCATCTAATGAAATTTTGATAGACTAATGGTTAATTGATGATCAGAACTCAGGAGGCAGCCCTTGTAACCATAGTCAATTTAGCTAAAAATAGTTCATGCTAATATATTCATATTCATATTCATCCATGTATACTCATTTATCAATAAAATAGCTACATTAATTAAACACCTACAGAAATATCCAAATGGAAGTGTGTGTGTGTGTGTGTATATATATATATACACACACACACTTCCATTTGGATATATAAATTTTATCTTTATTTTAGCAATAAAAGGAACAACTATCAGAGGCATGTTTCTAAATTATTGCTGGCTATGTCTGAAAAAAAAAGGAAAATGTGCAATAAAGACATGTCACTACAGTTTGTTTTTTTTAAGTAGTTTAACTTGTTGAAAATTAATAATCTAAATAATTTCTTTTTTAAGTCTGTTTCAGTGACTGGCGGAAACAAAAGGAGCCTGAAAGAAGAGAGAGAGAAGAGGGAGAAACAAGTGGGGCATTACATATACAAAAAACAATTAATAAATAATACAATAATATAATATAATAAAAAAAAAAGAAAAATGAGAATGCATATGTTAAGAATTCTGTTATTTTTCATCTTCACCATTAATTGTTAATATAGTTTTAGGATTGTAATTGTAATTCATTATTATTTTGTAAATATTTGTTATTAAAGGGGCTGTAAGATCAAATAAAAATTGTTTTAATGGTTCCTTGTGGTCCTGCAGATTATTAAAAGTAAACATATTACTTATTTGTCACATTATTTGTCAGGAAAATTGGGGCAGACACTATGTAATCAATCAATCATTAAACAAACATTTTGACCAGCTAAGACCAGCCTGACCATCTTAAACCAGCTTGACCAGCTAAGACCAGCTAAAACCAGCCTGACCAGCTAAGACCAGCTGACCAGCTAAAACCAGCCTGACCAGCTAAGACCAGCCTGGCTGACCAGCTAAGACCAGCTTGCTTAAACCAGCTAAGACCAGCTTGACCAGCAAACCAGCTAAGACCAGCTTGACCAGCTCAAACCAGCTAAGACCAGCTTGACCAGCTAAAACCAGCTAAGACCAGCCTGACCAGCTAAGACCAGCCAGGCTGACCAGCTAAAACCAGCTAAAACCAGCTTAAACCAGCTTAAACCAGCTTGACCAGCTAAAAAAAAGTGGTCAAAACCCTTCTAAAACCAGCTTGGGCGACCAGCTTAAACCAGCTTGGGTGACCAGCTTAAACCAGCTTGACCAGCTTAAGCTGGTTTAAGATGGTTTTTTCAGCAGTTTTTAAATAGTTGTTAGGTGACATTTATTTATACGTCATTACTGTAGTACATTATAAAAGAGTATGTAATAACATATTCAGTGTATATTACCACATTTATTAAAATTATTAAATGGATGCCGCCTGGAAAAAAGCCTTCCTACACCTTAAAGTAGAAATTCCACTTTAATTGTATACAATTAAATCCCTGTTTTCTTTGTGTAATGGCTAATTAATAATGAAGTGTTTATTGGCTATGGTTAGTGGTAGGTGTAGGAAGGCTTTTTTCCAGGCGGCATCCATTTAATAATTTTAATAAATGTGGTAATATACACTGAATATGTTATTACATACTCTTTTATAATGTACTACAGTAATGACGTATAAATAAATGTCACCTAACAACTATTTACACTCAGCTGTGCTGAATTAATGTTCACTGTTTGTCATGTGACAACACTGTAGCATACGACTCTAAAATGTTGATTGTTGCTTAATGTGTGACGAGTTAGTCACTGAAAATGTCCACACGAGGGCGCTGTGGTTTTAGAGCATTGCTGATTCGTTCAGAGAAGAATAAAAAGGAAGTGGATGTACACCTGCAGGTAGAGGGTGCTTCTCAATATCCCTCCTCGTCTCCTCTGTCCTCAGTCCTCCATCCTATGACCCGGAAACCGATCGAGCTCAGCCATCTTGAAGGACATCTCAATTCTCTAATTGCACTGCGAGGAGGCGAGGATCGAGGAGGGAGGAGCGATCAGCAAGGATACACAGGTGTATCCTATGCGGAAGTCTTTTATCGACTTAACGTGACGCACGTATAAATTCTCCTCCCCCTTCACATCTGCTCCAAGTGCTAACCATGGCAGAAAATTCTAACACACATAAATGTGAGTATTAAGCATGACTGTGGGTGATTTTTTTGACAGTGCTTTTAATTTCGATGTATAATGTGTACTTTTCAACACAGTTTTAATTATGTTTATTACGTTTCTTGATTTTACTGGCTTGCTTTTAATTGTTTTTAATTGTTTAATTAATGCCTCTTATATTGATAAATGGGGAATAGAGAATGATTTTAATTTAGGCCTGTAGTTAATTCTTTTTAATGTGTTGAGTATTTGTAGTTTATGCCTGCAGGGATTAATATGCAACACATTAACATTTCGAACTGCTTCACTGTAGTGTAAAATTGTTTCTTACAGGGACTGAAGAGGAGACCGAAAACTTAGTTAAATTTCGTATGGAGCTTGATTCCGACTTCACTGGGAAGAGGAACAGTGCCAAAAAAGCCTGGATGTGAGTTATTTTCCAGTATGCATAGAAAAATATGCTTTGTCTTCACTTTGTTTGATAAATGCAGTGAGGTTGTAGATAATATTTATAATAATATTGTTACACTATCTTTGTCTGTGTTTGAGTAAATAATTTGTTGATTTTTATTGTGTAGTATAGTTCTTCAGAGGATTGGTTTAGATGGAAAAGTTACACCAAGTCAGATTTCCAAAAAATGGGACAATCTAAAAAGAAAATATAAGGTATGTACAAAATAATTTATTTCATTTGGTGTGAATTTTCTTCTTGCTAGTATAATAGAGAATAGATTCATTTTATTTTAGGAGCTCCGCTGTCCTCCTACGGGAACTGGGACAGATGGTGGGGAGGCCACAGCAGCCACATGGCCGTGGTTTTCTGCCATGCATGAGGCTATTGGGGGGAGGCCATCTATTGAGCCTCCCATCCTGATAGACTCATGCAATGCAGAAGTCACTGGCTGTTCTGCTGTGTCCAAAGACCCTGGCTTGTCATCATCCGCATATGTGGAGGAAAGGGAGGAGGAGGACACAATGACGCAATCGTGGTTTCCATCTGCTTGAGCGACGCTGTTCATGTTGTGCAATTTGGTGAAGAATGTGGTGTAATGATAGGGCACAGGATATACCTACTATCGTTTTCATCGTAATTGTAGATGGAAATGTGTAATGCAGATTGGTTTATATACAGAATACATACCTGACTCTTATGCAATGATGATGTGATGTAATTAACAATAATTCTATTAGGCTAACAAGTAGTGTTGTAAACAATTAATCCATGTTTGCATATGCAAAAAAATAAAAGAAATAAAATAATAAAATAAAAATAATATATATATATATATATATATATATATATATGTGTGTGTGTGTGTGTGTGTGTACAGTATGTATTGTGCATGAATTCATAGTTACATAAACCCAGACCTTTTGCCAACTTTTATTGGTATTTTGCTTTAGTAAAAATGGTGTTCTTGCCACAGTTTATTAATTATTATTATTATAATTGTCATTATTGTTTACATGTACAAGACACAAATGTATGTAAAATCACAACTCTAGTACAGTTGCAGAATTATATCAAAGCACCAAAATTAAACATACTGTCATACTATAGCCTACTACAAATGAAAAACATTTAATAACTGTGAATAATTCATTGTTAATAATAACTGGTAATATAAAAAAATAAGAACAAATGTGGTCTTTTGTGGAGGTTGAAACGGTTACAATATAAATAATAATTATCTCTAATGTTCAAGAATCCCCATATGCAAGCTAAATCCAGCGGTGTAGAGTCATCATTACTTGACGACGCTTTGAAGTGACGCTAAAGGGAGCGAGGATATATCATTTCACTTGCTTCCATTCCTCCGTCCTCGCGTCTTTTCCCTGTGTCCTTCCCTCGCATCCTGAAGAGGTTGAGCTAAGACATGAGGAAAGGAAGCGAGGAAAGGAAACGAGGATGCACAAATAAGAAATGAGAAGCACCCAGAGCATGTGAGAGGTACCCGTGGCCTTGCTACCCGTAAACTGATTTGACCTAGTCTGGTGTAGGGGTGTGCCAAACTAGGCTTTTGAAGCAGTGAGGCTTTTACAACAAACTGTATTGATGCTTCGAAGCTTTTGATACAGTTCTCCACTACGCCATCTGCTGGTCAATAAAAATACTTACACAAAATGTCTCATTTAGATGTTTTGCCCATTGGGGTCTTATTGTAAGGTTTATTTGTGAATTTTAAAAGCATATATGTCATTAGCAAGGTGGCGTGTGTGTGCAGCGATAGAGTTTCCAAAATGTATTGTATTTTGCACAATACAATGACAAAGGCTTTATGTTCTTTATTTTTACTTGCATCAAACTTCTGTCTTTTCACCTCCAAAATAGTGTTTAATACGCCAGTAGATCAAACTGAAGTAATTTTTCTTTGCACCATTTTTGTGTCTTTACAATAGAACACAAACATGCACATTGTTAAAAAAAACTACACAAATACAAATGCAATTATTTAATTATATGCATATACCTACATACAATTATATATAAAACCTACATACAAACGCATGATGACCGATAAAGTTATAACTGCACTAAATGACTAACGGTTATGGGATAGCGCAATCGATACGCTTTGTATTTGAGCCTGGCGTGACGTGTCAGGGAGGTAATGAAGCTTCGTTTTCAAATATCACGTGACAGCCTCATTTCGAGCAATGCTTCGGAACACTGTTTCGGAACACTAGTGTGTCGAAAAACTCGAAACGTGTGTCGACACTAGGTGTCGATCTACCCATCCCTAGTCTGGTGGAGGAAGCTAACAATGAGTTTTGGATTAATTACATGAAATTTTCACACTGTGAGAATCGATCTTGTTCTTTTGAAGTGACTGCGGATGAAATTCATCATGACTACAGAACAGAATGAGCTTCCCGATTCATAAATGGCTGCTGAATCTTCATGACTGAAGCTGCGGGATATACTGTACAAGTATTTCGCCACTTATTTCCTATATGTGAGGGTAGTTGGCTACTATGCCCCTAAAGTTTTAAAGACGTTCGTACAAACAAACTGTGCACCAGCCGAATCTTCACAAGTTTGATGCCCTTTCACAAGAACTATAATAACTGATTGAGTTGTTGCTCTTCTTATTTGAAGTTTGGCCTCTCTCCTTTAAAAGGTTAATTGTGAATAGTTAGCGCTCGTTGAGATTTTTGAATGTTAGTATTGAGCTTTCAAACTGTTTAAAATGAATCACTGAACATCCGAACTGCTTGAACTGAGACACCGATAGTTTCAAACTGTTTAAAATGAATCGCTGCACGTTTGAACTGTTTGAATTGAATCATTGAACATGTTTGACTGTTTGCAGCGAATCATTTGAACATTTGAACTTTTGAACCGTTTGAATTGAATCATTGAATTTTGAACAGTTGGAACTAAATCTTTGAGCTGGTTGAATTGTATTATTGAAGGTTTAAGCTGTATGAAAAGAATAATTGTGGTCAAATTGTTTAAATTGAAGATTGATGTGAATGGTTGAACAAGAAAAACTGAAGATAAATTCCTGTTTTTCAAAAAAAGAGTTATTTTACTTTCAGTTAATTACACTGTTTTCCCGGGTCAAAGAGGTACCTCTCGGTCAGTTGTGTGAATTTATGTGATCGTTTCATTGACTCTTGAGTGAATGTACATATATTTTTTTTCCTTTTTTGTGTTGTTTTGTGAATGATTTCGTGTAAAATAGGCTTGAATTTCTTTAGTGCATATTAAGAAAGGAGAGCAAATTGAAAATATACGTCAATGCAAGTGAAACTGTGTTCTTGTTTGTCTTGTCTTAGGCTCAAAAAGGGGTTCACAAGTTTTTACCTAAGTAATTTATAAGTTGTCACTCCAGAACCAGTCAGTCCGCTACAATTGTTTACTGTTTCACACACTATTCTTAAAAAGTAGTAGGCAGTATGTACTGTGTACTGGACAGTGAACAATAAGTTAGTGTGTCATTCTGAACACAGCATGTGTCAACATACAATGACAGGAAACAGGAACTGAACTGTGACAGTGACGTTTAATATTGTCATATATTGTCAGTTCAGTTCACAATTTCTGTATAA
Organism: Labeo catla; assembly: GCA_012976165.1. Classification (NCBI taxonomy): domain Eukaryota; kingdom Metazoa; phylum Chordata; class Actinopteri; order Cypriniformes; family Cyprinidae; genus Labeo; species Labeo catla. The sequence continues at coordinate 129,179 of VONZ01001398.1, read as the reverse complement.
ACAGTGTGTGAAATGATTATAAAGTGCTGTTTAAAGTGATTTTGATCATGATAAATCTCTATGTTTTAGTCCAGTTCATCAGAAGAGATCAGAACCAGAGTCCAGCTGTTCGTCTATGAAGAATCACATATCTACGGTTCGGCGAGGACATTTCAAGACTAGAGATACACGGCCTAATCTCAGGTATTCAGATATGTTCTGAACATATGATATAGAATACATAAGACATTGTGCTTATTAACATCTTTATTTTACAGCAATGAGGTCCTCAACACATTTAGATCAAATCTGAAGAGGAAGTTTGAGCGTCTGTATGAGGGAACAGCGACACAGGGAAACCCAACACTGCTGAATGAGATCTACACAGAGCTCTACATCACAGAGAGTGAGAGTGGAGAGATCAGTAATGAGCATGAGGTCAGACAGATTGAGACACAATCCAGGAGAACAGCAACAGAGGACACAGCCATCAAATGCAGTGACATCTTTAGACCTTTACCTGGACAAGACAAAGCCATCAGAACTGTGCTGACAAAGGGAGTCGCTGGCATTGGAAAAACAGTCTCTGTGCAGAAGTTCATCTTGGACTGGGCTGAAGGGAAAGAGAATCAGGACGTCCAGCTCATATTTCCACTTCCTTTCAGAGAAATCAACTTGATGAAGGACAAAACACTCAGTCTTTCAGATCTTCTTCATTACTTTTTCCCTGAAACTAAAGAAATGGAAATATCCAGTGATGAATATAAAGTGTTGTTCATCTTTGATGGTCTGGACGAGTGTCGTCTTCCCTTATATTTTCAAAGAAATGAGATTCTACGGGATGCAAACAAAAAGACCTCAGTGGACGTGCTGCTGATGAACCTGATTGAGGGGAATCTGCTTCCCTCTGCTCTCATCTGGATCACCTCCAGACCAGCAGCAGCTGATCTCGTCCCCTCTGAGTGTGTCCATCGAGTGACAGAGGTACGAGGCTTCAATGATCCACAGAAGCAGGAATACTTCAGGAAGAGAATCAGTGATCAGAGTCTGGCCGACAGGATCATCTCACACCTGAAGTCTTCAAGGAGCCTCTACATCATGTGCCACATCCCAGTGTTCTGCTGGATCTCAGCCACTGTTCTAGAGAAGATGTTGAGTCGAGCAGAGAGTGGAGAGATTCCCAAGACTCTCACTCAAATGTACACCCACTTCCTGATCCTTCAGACCAACATCAAACATGAGAAGGACTATGAGAAGAAGGTGACAGATGAAGACATGATCCTCAAACTGGGGAAACTGGCTTTTCAGCAGCTGGTGAAAGGAAACCTGATCTTCTATGAGGAAGATCTGAGAGAGTGTGGCATTGATGAGACAGAAGCATCAGTGTACTCAGGATTGTGCACTCAGATCTTCAGAGAGGAGTTTGGCTTGTATCAGGGGAAAGTCTTCTGCTTTGTTCATCTGAGCATTCAGGAACATCTAGCAGCTCTATACGAGCACTGCGCCTTGACCTTTATAATCAAGAACATCAAAGAAAGTATTTTCTCTGTCTCAAACTGGATGTGGTTAATATCTAATCTGCATCAGAGAGCTGTGGACGAGGCTTTACAGAGTAAGAATGGACATCTGGATCTTTTCCTGCGTTTTCTTCTGGGTCTCTTAGTGGAGTCCAATCAGACTCTCTTACAAAAACTACTGACACAGACAGGAATCTGCTCCTTCAACAAAGGGGAAACAATTGATTACATCAAACAGAAGATCAGAGAGAATCGCTTTCCAGAGAAATTCATCAATCTGTTCCACTGTCTGAATGAACTGGGTGATGATTCACTGATGCAGGAGATCCAACGTTATCTGAAATCTGGAGAAATAAGAAAAGCCAAACTCTCATCTTCACAGTGGTCAGCTCTGGTTTATGTGTTGCTGACATCAGAGCAGAAGATGGATGTGTTTGATCTGAAACAGTTTATTGGATCACAACATACAGCAGATGAAGTTCTTCAGTATCTGTTACCTGTGGTTAAAGAATCCAGATCAGTTCGGTAAGTGACACTGAAAACAATCACTGCACTTTCAAAACATGATCACATTTATGATTTTAGTATGTACTTTCTTATCAACGCAACAAAACGGGGGAAAAACGTACAGAATCTCATTTCTGGCAGTGAGCAGGAGAAATGTGTGTAAGACACACTTAATAAACCAGCTGAGGTTTTTGTGTGTGAGCTGATGATTGTAGAGCTCAGTGTGAAAGATGAGGATGAAGGATTGAATGAATAGATTTGGACTGCTGCTCCTCTAATAGTGTTTAAATTAATGTTTTACTGTCTGTGTGCATTGTTTGGACATTTTCACATTTCCAGTGTTACCATTATATTAGGGGGACGCCCCCCTTGAAGGTCAAGTTGATTTTATTTTCAATATAGTGCAAGATTACAACAGAAATCATTTAAGATTATCTTTCCTATAGAACAGGTCTATAATCTTTTATTAAACAAACTACATAACTTTATGGTATTTTTCTTATTTACATGACGGCATGTCATTTCTGTCTCTACATGGACGTGCGTCTATAATTTCTCCTCCCCAAAAACAATTCAATTCAAATTTATTTGTATAGCGCTTTTTACGATACATATTGTTGCAAAGCAGCTTCACACCAATTTGACATTTTTACAATATATGTAGTAGTAGCTCGATATACATATGGAAGAGATGTGTGGTAAAGATCAATTAATGACATAATCAAACAGACAAAGAACACTATAAATTAGTAGCAGAATTCAGTAGTGCTGTATGTTTTCAGGGTTGGCATCATCTGAAGTCCTCTGAGGGGTTGGCATCATCTCTTCTTAAGTGTTCTGGATCCACACTGGAGCTTGTGAATTCCTCGTTACCATGGGATGTCAATCCCATGGCAAAAACAGAGAACAAATAGGAGCATAATTAGCGTAGCTGCTGTTCAAAATAAGAAAAGACAGATTTGTTAAACCAGAGCTAAAAGATATAACTGCAGGAAAAGTTTATGAGATGCATTATTTGAATGCTTGGCTAAAAAGATGTGTCTTAAATCTAGATTTAAACAGAGAGAGTGTGTCTGAACCCCGAACGTTATCAGGAAGGCTGTTCCAGAGTTTGGGAGCCAAATGTGAAAAAGCTCTACCTCCGTTTAGGGCTGCACGATTAATCGCACGATGTCGTGAGGTGCGTTTAGACAATGAAGCCGGTACTTTGATTAGTAGTAAAGCTCCATCACGTGCATTCAGTACACAGAGCAAGTAATACACAGAGCCGTAAAGCACTGACAAGCTACGCCAAATCGCGCGCAAAATCAAATTCGATTTTGAGCGCGATTTTGGCGTAGCTTGTCAGTGCTTTAAGAAGCAAGTCATTAGTGATTTTAACAAGTGCAGTTTCTGTGCTGTGATGGGGCCTGAAACCTGACTGAAATTCTTCATAGATATCATTTTTTTGCAAGAATGAGCACAGTTGAGCAGATATAACTTTCTCTAAAATTTTAGACATAAATGGAAGATTAGAAATGGGTCTGTAATTTGCCAGTTCACTAGGGTCTAGTTGCGGTTTCTAGAGGCTTAATAACCGCTAGCTTGAATGGTTTAGGGACGTGACCTAAAGATAACGATGAGTTGATAATATTGAGAAGCGGTTCTTCTGCCACAGGTAACAATTCTTTTAGTAATTTAGTGGGTACAGGATCTAATAGGCATGTTGTTGGTTTAGACACAGTGATGAGTTTATTTAACTCTTCCTGTCCTATAGCGGTAAAGTACTGCAGTTTTTCTTTGGGTGCGACGAAAGAAGTTGACATATTAGATGCAGTATAATCTGCATTGGTTATTGCATTTCTGATGTTATCTATTTTATCACTGAAGAAATTCATAAAGTCATTACTATTAAACTGTAAAGGAATATTTAGATCAGGTGGCGTCTGGTTATTTGTTAATCTAGCCACTGTGCTAAATAAAAACCTTGGATTGTTTTGGTTATTTTCTATGAGTTTGCTCGGCCCTAGCAGCTTTTAAAGCCTGTCTGTATCTGGACATACAGTTTTTCCATGCAGTTCTAAAAACTTCCAAGTTAGTTTTTCTCCATTTGCGATTACGAGTTTCTTTCTTGAGAGAATGGGTATTACTGTTGTACCATGGCGCAATACGTATTTCTCTAACTTTTTTCAATTTGATGGGGGCAACGTATTGGAGAAGATGGTGCCAATGTTGCTAGTCATTTTGTCTAGATCCTGTGTATTATGGGGTACACAGAGCAGCTGAGATAAATCAGGCAGGTTATGTATTTGTGAGCTTAATGTATTTGTAGACATTTTAAGGAACACTGAATATTAATGCAATTAATGTCCAATAAAGCCTGGTTTAAAGCATTTAATTTTATGACATTTTCAGATTTTGAAAACCTAACCTAATTTCTGACCTAAAAAGGTTAATATGTTGTCAACAAAACATTACCTTTCTTTTTACATATGCGTTAATTAAACTCATTAATTACAGTGTCAATCGATAATGAACTCACTATTTGTATGTAGTCTATTAATGTATAAACTGCAGTTTATTAACTACTAATGAACTATAATAGTTTTGAAATGGTTCAAAAGTGCTTTGTTCTTGTATTCTTATTATAAAGTGTTATCCAGTCCAAACATGCAATCCAGATTATAAACTATATAACCTATCTGATAAATTCACATTAATATAGCTGTTTGTTTTGTTCTCTTCACAGGCTCTCTGGGTGTCAACTCACTGCTCAGTCCTGTGAGAGTTTGTCTTCAGCTCTACAGTCCTCAAACTCTGTCCTGAGAGAACTGGATCTGAGTAACAATGATCTGCAGGATTCTGGAGTGAAGCTTCTTTCTGAAGGACTAAAGAGTCCAAAATGTCAGCTGGAGATACTGAGGTAAATGGGTTTCCATTAAATTATTAACAAAATGTTACCACAATAAATGGCCACTGAATTTTGTCAGCAAATGTTTAATCTGCTTTCAATGCAATGCCAGAACAAGAGACAAAAACATTTCCAGATGTGGGCCACCTTTGGCAAAAATATGACAAAATCAACAAAGGCTAATCAGAGTGTAAAGCAAATGTGGTCCAGGTATATTAAAGTGTATTTGGGCCAGTTTTGGCAAATATACGGCACAGTCGGCTTTGGCTCATCAGTATGTAAGTCTAACTGGTCCCACATTTGACATGGTAAATATTCCCCATATATCATAAAACAGATGAAGGCCACTTCTGGTTTGGATGTGGCACTTGACACTGGCTAATTGAAATGTACATTTGAAATAGTAAATATGGCCTAAATATTTTAATAGAATTTGGCTACTTTTAGTAGGATGCAACACAGTTAACTGATGCAGGCTAATCTGGATATGAGTCTTAAGAAGGATACAGAACCAGCCATTTATTTTTTGAAACATGCTTTTAATGGCATTTCTTTTTAAACATGCTTTTAATGGCATTTTAATGGTGTACTGTGCAAAATAAAAAAAAAAAAAACAGAAGTGCACTATAACAGGGCTCCAGACTGTGAACAAAAATATTAATTTGCGAGTGAAGTTTTTGCTGAGGTCAGCACCAGCGACTATACATTATTTACACTTAAAAATTTTCATGTAACACCTTTTTCCTGATTGTTCTGCGATCACATCTTTTGTATGTTCACATATTAAACTAATACAATTCGCATCAAGTTTTGTGTAAAAAAAAAAAGACTTTCAAACAGTCCTCATCTCTGCCAAACAGCAGCATTGACGGCACACATGCTTAGACACAGCTTGAGAGAGATTGAAAATGACAGAGGCGTGTCAGTTGTGTGGATATTGGCAATATCGTTAACCTTTTTCATTAATAATTGACACTATGGCTTCTTGTTATCAAGATCTTAGTCTATATGCTACAGTGATGCATTGCTGCCACACACATATTATTTTTCCAATCAATTATGTCGTAATAACAAGCTCTTATGTAGTTTTAACGACTTTTTTTTCTCGTAATAATTGTACTGATACACTCAGAGAAATCAATCAACATAATACAAAATATACTTGACCAAGTCGGTATTTTCACTCGTAATGGCAACAATAACAATGAAGTTAACAGAAATACTATAGTACACAAAATAACAGGGTACTATAAGCCGTTATGTAAACAAACATTTGTTGTATTCGCACATAACATTAGCGCGGCGGGTGATGACGCAGCAGATTACTTCGGCAAATTACGGCCGAAATAAACGGTAAAACCCGATTGTTATAAACACTGGAAATAACCAATAACATGCATGACTTAAACTAATCAGAACCAAACATATATATGTACTCACTTGTATTGCATAAACGCATTATGCAGAGCAGAACCTGCAGCATAAACAAGGTTTGACAGTCACCTCATACTGGTGTGCGTCGCGTATCACGAACCATGCAGGAAACATTTATTAAACTTAAGTTCCTAGGACAGGCTTTCTGACATGCGGCCTATTGAGGAATGGTGTACTATGACTTTTATAAGCGATCGGGTGTACGATGATCGCACACGGAGCGAAAAATCGGCCGAAAAATCCCATAGACTTAACGTTGCGGCCAACTTTGAAGGGTCGTAGCGCTGAGCAGGAATTTCGTAGAAACTTGTGATTCACCACATTTGGAGAGGCTGGCAAGCTGTGTGAGGACATACCCTGCAGTGGGGTATAAATTGTACCCCTGGGGCGCAAGAGCCCCCCAAAGTGGCCCCATTGACATACTATGGGGAGGGACGGCCCATTAAAAAGCATGTGTTTTTCCTACTATGGTAATTTACATAGGAATTTTGCATTGAACATAACTCTGGATCACAATGTCATAGAGACATGGGGGAGGGCTCATTTAACTCAGCCAACCAATCAGACTCTCAGGATCACTGTGAAGCTGTCAAGCCATGCCCTAGCAACCATTTAGAGCACCCTAGCAACCAAAACTCAAACAGGCCTATCTTCAAATCTGAACATCATAGGCACATGGGGGTTGATTTATATAATTCATACTGGCAAGCAGCTTTTGGAGTGTCATCATTGGTAGCTGCCAAGCCACTCCCTAGCAACCAAACAGAGTACCCTAGCAACTATCTAGTAAGACCTATATCTTTGCATCAGAACAATAGATACATGGGAGTTGATTCTTTTGACTCATGCTAGCAAATAGGTCTCCTAAGATGCTAGTCATGCTAGCAGTGAATAGCTACATGCTAATAGTAATTAGCTAAGTGCTAAATCAGACTAAGAACGTCCTCATAACTCTATAAGACTCTATAGTAATGATCTGTGACAACTAGTAACTGCCTAACAACACTCTAGCAACCACCTCAAGTACCTTAGCAACCGCCCTAGCAACCAACCCAAGTACCCTAGCAACCCCACAGCAATACCCTAGCAACCGAGTTTTGCCACGGCAACCACCACTCACATTTTCTTCAGGAAATGTACATATCTAGTTATTATTATTATTTCATTCTGTTTGAAAAACAGACAAATGAAGCTAGATTAAGCTAGATTTTTTTGACTCCATTTTTCGTCTCTGCCTGACTTTACTGTCCCATCACACAGAATAAGAGTTCATCTCATGTGCCGTTCTGCAAATTAGTCACAATAGCGTTTCTTCATGCTGTTTGGCTGATGCATTGGCTATATTTCTTGCAAAAATACATTTCATATAAAGCGCAACACTGCACTTTTCGGGTCGTCGGCGCCGGCGCCATCTCTTGCATTTTGATAACACAAGAAAGAAAAATAAATGTCTGCTTTATGTTGTGTACTTTCACAATAACAACATAACATTATAAAATGTTTTTCTTTTAATCCTAATAAACATGCCGCTACAATAAAAACCATTGCATGAAAATGCATTTAAAACAGTGTATTTCTATTATTGCTCCTGCAGATCCTCCTTTATGTCAGGACTGTGTTGACATCAGCGCTGAAAATCTCTTAGTTCACTCACATAATGTAATCGTATTCTATAACGGGAAAAACATATCGTGTTTATGACATATGTTGTTATTACTAACAAAAAATATGTTGTTTTAACAAAATAATTGTTTTTACGAAACGTATTACGAAAAAGATTAAAATGACATAAGATCTCATTATTATGACATAATTGAGTGGAAAATATAATATGTGTGTGGCAGCAATGCGTCACTGTAATATACTGTTCAGTTAATGCGTTAACTATTTATTAGCCTATTTGTGTTGCACTTGCCATCCAGTAATCATGATAAACTTTGTGCTTTGTTACTTTTTAATAAACAAAGTATCAGCTTTAAAATCATGGCAACTTTATAACGAAATCAAACAATAAATACAGTTTTGGCACTCTTTACCGTGACAGACGTGATCGCTTTAACACCGCAGTTCAACCAACAAGTGAGCCCATTATATCTTTCTCTTTACTACTATAGTATGAAATGAACATGAATTAACATCAAAAGTTAGTTTATAAGAACTTACTGAAATGTCTCATGTAAACATTGTTACATAACAATAGATTTACCTCAGAATAACTGTTTGGTGTCCATAAACTCATCAGTCAGTTAGAAAAATAACTATAAAGACTATTTTTCTATTGTATGAGCTATTATTAATGTCAATATAGTGACACCTGCTGGCGAAAGACTGTCACAAAAGATTGTATAAATATCGTCCCCAGTAAATGACGTAATGAGCTCATGGAACTGTGGAAGACGCCAGCAGATGTAAAGTTTCAACTGATTCTTATAAGTTAGTTTTGTGAATAACGCCAATGTACCAATTACTTTTTATTTATTACCTTCTTTCTTTTGTGAATAAACTAAGTCATCATTGTATCACACCATAACATCTCATCATTTGAGCACTATTGAATTCACTGTAACGGCGTCTAGACAAGTGACATGGAAATCACGCTTTGGTCTCTTCAGCTATATTAATGCACTATTGCTTATTAATATTTTTACTTAATCTGTTGTCTACATGATAATGCAAGAATGCAAGATAAAATGACTGGATGTGTGAAAGACATATGACAACATTTATAGGATGGGATAAACATTTATATTTACAGGAGGAACACAAACTACACTGGTCCATGATACAGATTCTGTGTAATAAATGATTCTGATTGTATATATCAAACTGGAAAAGATGTTTAGTTTCCACTTTAAGTGAACCTTATTTCCCAGATCATCTAGATGGACTAAAAAAATATGTTTTTTCTTATAGGAGCCAATGGCTCCTTACTCCTTACTGGCTCCTTACTTACTTTTTTTTTTTTGTCTGGAGCCCTGTATAATGATAGCTCTCACAGACTTACTGTGTCGGTAGAGTTTGAGTGAAGGTTAAAAATTGTAATTGTAAAGAACTGTTTTTAAAGTCAGAGATTTGAATTGCTGCTTGTGCAAAGCTTGGGTCGGGATGATTTTACCAAGTAGGTCACATTTCTGGATCAGCTTATTTAAACATTTAGAGAGGACTATTTTAAATTTCCCTTCACAATATGTTGAGTATTGTTGAAGCATAACTCACTGAAGGCTTACTGTGGCCCAGATAATGTATATTTATGGCTTATTTGGTTTATTAGCAGCTAAAATGTGGCTGTGCAGTGGCCTGTCTGTGGAGCACTGCCAAAATGCCACCATTCCATGCAGCATGTGGACCACATGAGGAATGTGGGGAAGACTAGGGTGAAAATATAAAAATCAAATGTGGCACACATTAGGTTTGTTTATTTATTTATTTATTTATTTATTTATTTGGTTTATTTGGTTGACTTACATGTGGCAATGCTAAGGCTTACTTGAGGCCCAATTCTGGCATACAGGACCGGACTATTATTCAACATGATGTGTGGTCCAGAACAAGGTGTTGGATCAGTGTTGCCCAGACTGGTATTTATCAAGCTTCTCAAAGTGACATTTTAGTCTTAAGTGCTGAGAATTCATGAAATTTACTCCTACTTTAGTATAAAAGCAAGTTATTAAGTTTCTTAAAGCCAAGAATTACTCTTACTCTCCCAGTTATTTAAAACAGCTCCAGATGTCTCTCAAGTGGTTAGGAGTTGGCAGTAGGGGCTTGTGATGGCGCTGTGGTGACAGAGATGTGCACAAATCTTTCAGGAGAGGAGGAATGTTTTTTAAATGTTTGATGATGAGCAGTTAATGAAATGGTTACATTTCCTCAGTAATTTAAAATAAATAAAAGGACATTTACATTAACAAAGAACATAACCGACTTCAGTCGAGAGAGTTTTATGGTCTTTAAAAACACTCCTGTTATAATCAGTGAAGCTATCTGCACTGTATGATGAATAAATCTCTCACCCCTTATTTACACTGCACACGTCTGCTGCACAGGACAGCTCCGATTGTGGACACACACCAACACCGTGGCAAAGTTTCTAAAGTGACTCTCTGCACTGCATCAGTAAAGATACTGACTATATTTTTGACGGTTAATAATAATAAAAATGATAATTGTCTTGCTGTTGTCACAGGCATCAGCAACAGGCAACATCTCTATCGTCAATACGCAATTATATTGTAAATCGACACACCCCTAAATAGAAGGTTGGGATGACGTTTCGTTTTGTTGTCATAATGTCTTCTCTTGAAAATTCTTTATTGTCAAACATGTGTTGAATGTAAACTCCTAGGATTTTAACCATTCAATGTGAATTTGTCTGAGAATATTCTTAAATAAGGAAATCTATTCAGTGATTGGTCCATGTGTATTTCATCATCCAAAATCCTGTTTGTGGCACGGCAAAGTGTCGTGAATCATTTCTAAAACTGACACTTAAGATTCAGTCCTTACTAAGATGCTTGATATCTAACTTTTCAGCGCAGTTTTGAGCCAAGATTTTTTTTACACTTAAGTTATTTCTTAGCAGTGTTCTTGAGAGTAATTCTTTGATGCTTGATAAATACAGACCCTGGTGTATGTAGGCATTTATTTATATATTTATGTATGTATGTATTTATTTATTGTGGAATTGCAGCAGAGACTAAAGTTTTAGTACACATATACACTACTTGGCTTTACACAGCTGTTTTACACAGCTATTTCCTGTATCGCTGCCATAGTTTGACCAACTCACCACCACAACCATTCTCTTTAAATAAGCCTTGTAATGGTTTGCCAGGTGATGTGCCTTTGGATGATGCAGCCAAATAAAAAAGCTAACGGCCATCAGTGTTTTTTGCATTAACACACTTTAGTTAGCCTAATTCAACACTGGGCGTATTTACTAACAATTAACAAAATAAATGCTGTAGGGTTTGTTTTTTTTGTTTTTTTTTCTTCATTTTACAATTCCTGGACGAAATCACTTGCCTGTGATCAAAGATAGTGAGAGCTTATGTTGGGGAATATAGCCAAATTCACTCTAAATAAGCTAAATTATTAACTCTCCAACAGCTTTAAATAGAAAGGAGAAGATAATTAAATAAAGGACTAGATAATTGATAAATCTGTAAAGACAGACAAATTCATCCAAATAATTTTTAAATATATATTTCAAAGATACATTAAATGTATCAACATTGTTGGGAAGGTTATTTTAAAAATGTAATAGGTTACAGATTACAAGTTACCCTATTTAAAATGTAATAAGTGTAACTATTTCAATGGCTTTAAAAGTAATGTAACTGATTACATTTGATTACTTTTTAAAGTTTATTTCTTACCTTCTACTTTCAAAATCCTTCATCACTTGAATTAAGATTATAATGTAATGTTAAAGCACAGCCAGCACAAAATCTGACTTTAGCACCTAGGTTAGGTTAGGTTTAATACAGATTTAAAATCTAAAGATATCGTTTAATAGCTATGATACCATTTCTAAACTCAAAAATGTTAAAATCCTTGCATAGCTATGACTGGAAACACTGACATCTAACAATGCCTGGGAAAAAAACAGTTAATCTTAAAAAATGAAGCATATACATAAACCCAAATTGGAAATAAATCAGTTGTTGAATAAGCATGTGTCCTGTTTTGTGTCCTAAAGTTCTGAAACGTTTTTGTCTCATATTTTAGAGCAGTCAATGCGATTTGTGAAATTAATCAAATCTGTGTGAAAATATTCAGATGTAACCCCCTTTGTCATTTTTATAAGTAACTTTAACTACATTGTTTCTCAGTAACTGTAACAGATTAGTTATAATTATTTTGCAATTAAATTACGTAATTCCATTACATGTAACTAGTTACTCTATTAACTCTATGTGCAACAGAAACTTGCAATACAAAATGCCATTCATTAGCTAAATTATGCACTCTCTCGCTCAGACACAGAGCTTGACATACATGATCAGGGTGAGTTCTGCAGTCTTACTGTATGTGTTGGCCTACAGTATGTTGTAGTACAATTAGGGTAATTAGATCAAATTTAAATGATTCAATTGGGAATCGAATCCAAATGATTCGGAATCGACTTAATTGATTCAGAATTAATAGTTTACACTTTATTAACTGTTCGTCCAGCGAAAAGTTACACTTAGTATATCTTACCAATTCTGGATGTTTATATTATTTCCGTGGTCATCGGATTATAATATAAACACAGTATTAGGTTATTATGAGCTAGGTAGCAAAATCTGAGCACAGGCAGTAACTTTGTGAACAGAAACAACAAGACAATGTTCTTTCCAATGAAACAAGAATTTATTGAACTACTCTAAAATACATTAACTAAACTACTAAAATACACACACATACACACGCTCACACACATGCGTACGGTTCAAGGAATGAGAATTTATGGAGTCTGAATGGAATCCCAAAATTTCTAGTATCTGTTACTAGTTCTTAAATTGCAACCTGAGAAAACCACAAAAGCAGAGATTTGACTTTTAGCTGCTCAAGAAGATTTAGCACCAGTTCAGCAAGAGATTAATCAGACCTTGTTTTACTTGAGTTCTGGCCAAAACCGGGTTTTCCTCTGTGTGCTCGTCTTAGCGGAGGGAATCACGCCACTTCTGATTGGTTGCCTGGTTCTTTGGGTGACATCTTTGGGAAGCCTTCGGTGGTGATTGGACAGTTGGAGAGGCTGGATGAAGCTTTGGTTGGTTGCTTGGTTACACAGATGATGCTCTCGTCGCGAGCGTCGTAAGCGGTTCATGCCGTCAGAATGTTTCAAGCTGCTTCTGCTGTTCGGTGTTTCACGCAGTTCGGTCAGTTCAGAATTCAGTTGATTGCTTGGTTACTGAGCATGATGAGCTTGAAGTTCTTTGAAAGTCGGAGTTGTGGGACGCAAAGACTTTGAAGGTTTCACGAAGCTTTAGCTGGTTCTGTAGAGTTCTGGATGGCACGATCGTGTAGTGGTCAGATGAAAGGCGACAAGCGAATGGCTGTTCTGGACCGGGCCGACGAAGTCCGTCCCATAAAGTTGTGTTCCAATCATTTGGGTTGCAAGGCGGGGCTCCGCCCTATACGGTTGCCCATTTGTGCATACCTTAGCATAATGTCTTTCTGTCACGTGGAGGCAACTTTTCTGCAAGAGTTTGTTAATCTCTTCAATAAGTGTTGTAGTGCAAACATCATACAATATATCAACTTTTCATTCATGTCAACACCTTGGAAATAAAATGAGCTCTTATTTAACACTAAACATCGAGTATCTTTCATGCACATTATAATAATCCTGTCTCTAAAGTATTATAAAAATGTTGGCTAGCTTTGTAGGTTACAATAAACACACCAGGCATATAGGAAGTATAAAAACATACTACTAATGCGTATTGTTGCTCTAACAGCAATACTCAAATAATTATCCTTCCAAACTCGTAATGTAAATGTAATTCGTGATGCACATTCGTGTGCGTTCTTCAACGGGGCAGAGGGAGAGTATGCGTCAGGAATGTGAGAGGAGGGGGACACAGGAGGTCCAAAGGGTCATGAGAGTCACGCTGGATGGATCCTGTGAGCCCTGCAGGCTGGACGTGTCAATGTAAATCTGTCTTTTTGTGTTTATTCGATTACCAATTTATGTATAGCTGGTCACCAGTCACACTGACTATCTGTTCTGTGGCTAGTCTCAGAAATGGGGGAGTATCAGTAAATTAGTCTTTTACTGTGTTTCTTGCATGGGTTTGACTGCGGCTGGTCAAAAGGTGTTGATAAAGCATTTGTGGCTTCAAGTGGTCCCAGCAGAGAGCAGGAGTCCTCTGTCCTTCTGAACAGATATTGAGCTGTCACTGGTTCACCCCTGTGGTGAGAAGTCAGCATAGGACAGGAACTGGTCAAGACGCGCTGGCGTCATCCAAGCTCCCAATCTGTTTTTATGGTCGTCCCAAATGGCTCACAGAAGACTTTGAGTTATTCTCTTCTCTGAGGTACCACAATGTACATTGAGCACTGCTGTGGATAAATTTCCTTTTTTATGATACATTTGTGTTTTTGAAATATTTAAAACATTTTATTTTTTATGAATTTGACTTAAATCAGTCTAACCAGTTGTTATAGTTTCATTTTGTGCTGGTCAATTATGAATAATAGATCAAATTTAATTGGGGCTGCTGCTGCAAATATTTGAGTGGCTCCTCCCCTAACAGATATAATCTCACTCCAAACTTTCTCTAAACCTTGAGAGCCCTGAGTATAGAAATGTTCAATTAAACACATATACAATATACAAGTGAAGTGACACTGTATTCACTGACACAAGAAACTAACATTTCTTATTTCTGCCAGCGTTGTGAGTTTGGGCCACTGATAACATGGATTTAAAAAATGTATATTATTTGCAAATAATATTTTTAATTTAAAATATGTACACATTCACTCTTAATTGTTTGTCTAATATGTTGCAAAAGACGTGCATCATTGGATATTAATGATATTACAGTTTTTCTTAATCGTTTTGACACATTTCTTCAAACACAGTTCACTGTTCTCAAAACTGGTAACACAGCGATCTAAACCACTTTGTAATTGTCCTAAACAGATTGTAAGTTTTCATTCATTTCATACAAATGACAAATCATGCTAATAATTTTCTCAAAACACTATGCACAAAATTCTTAAATTTTTTCAGAATATATAAAATATAAAAAATAAAAATAAATAAATTGTAGCTCCTTCTGTTGGTTTTACACAAATCACAAGCATTTATGTATCATTTGTCTAAACACAACAAACAAAACTCTGTAATTTGTGTGTAGAAGTGTAGACCGAGGTGGTGTAACGTGGACGCTGAGGCGGTGTTAGAATCCAGTTGCAGAAGTTTATTAAAAACAACAGCAAACATACACGATGAAACGGGCAGAGGGTCAGTAACCGGAAAATCAGTCCAAAACATAAACGTAATCCAAACAGCAGAGTGAAAACACAGGCAGTGGGTCGAATACCGAGAAGACAGTCCAATACAGCAACCAAATCCGACAGGGGTGATCCGTAAACTCAAGAACCAGAAACAAAGCAAGACAGCAACAGGTAATCCAACAGAGTAATTGACAACGCTCGGTAAGGCAGGTTCAACTGGCAATACTTCGCAAGTGTGTAAGCACATGGCGAGTCCTTAAATACTGCCAAACAGGAAGTAGCAGTAGAAGCAGCAGAGGGAGCATGCAGGCAGTCCTGGGGTGAGGGCTCCCTCTGCTGGCTTGGCGTTACAGGTGGAAGGACAGATAGAAGGTACAGACAAATTTGAAATGAAATCAGAGTTAATCTATTAAACTAAAACATTATGGCCTCTCCTTTAGAGAAACTAGGGAACAGATCTAACATCTTTAGAAGATATACAGTCTTTAGATATTTATAAATATTGTGCTATGATCTTCGATCGTGCAGATTTGTAGTCCTCCTAGGTCAACTTCTGTTCTTCACATGTAAATGTCCAAACATTTTTTCAAAATTTAAGTTTGAGAACATTCAGGTGGACATTTAAATGCTCTTGTGGAACAAAAGGTCCAGAACAACACCACTGTCACAAAGGAGGAACCCTGTGGAGATGATGAGAGGAGCTTGTCAAGAATGGATTCAGCCTTCTCACACTTTTTGTTTCCTCTGTGATGTTAGTACAGCAAGTATGTAGTGTAGAAAAAATGCAGTGCAGGTGAAATTCCCTTCCAGATGTAAATGAAAGGCAAGATCAATAATTCACTGTAATTCATGTACAACAGGAAACACACACACACACACACACACATACATTTGTACATAAATGTGTGTGTGTGTTTGTGAAATATCAGGACACAAATTTGTATAATGACATGGTATGACATAGGTGTTACAAACCTCCTTGAAGTTGGCAACCCATAAAAAGAAATAATGACCAAAACTATGTAATTCGTTTGTGCTACGATGGTCGTGCTGATTTGTGCCGCAAAAACGAACGTTTGTGCTGGTTTGGTGTTTAAGATATTAAACATTATTTTTTTGACCATGTAATGTCACTTTCCACCCCATGTTGCCCAAATCGCTCCAAACCGGCACAGTTCGTTTGTGCTCGATTTGTGCCCGTTTGTGCCATTAAAATAAACACGGTATCTCCGAGCCATTCTTAAATATAATAGTTGAAATATTTATTTGGGACTGTTACTTAACTCTCCACCCCATATCGTCGAAATCCTTTCAAAAGGTGCCATTCGTTTGTGCTCGGTTTGTGCCGGTTTGTGCTGTTGAAATGAACGTCAAATATGTTTCCCCTTCTTAGAAAAAACAAATACAATATGGGGCAGTGACGTCACTCTCCACCCCATGGAGAAATCATGTAACTATGA
This sequence comes from Labeo catla, assembly GCA_012976165.1. Classification (NCBI taxonomy): domain Eukaryota; kingdom Metazoa; phylum Chordata; class Actinopteri; order Cypriniformes; family Cyprinidae; genus Labeo; species Labeo catla. The sequence goes on along the minus strand of VONZ01001398.1, from coordinate 112,440 downwards.
TTAATCATGTAAAGCTGCTTAAATATAACGAAAACAAAACTTTTTACGAACAGCGACGTCACTCCGCACCCCATGCAATCTAAATCATTCCAAAATGTTGCCATTCGTTTGTGCTCGATTTGTGCCCGTTTGTGCTGTTAAAAGAAACCAACCATGACCTCTCTTTAAATATAACGAAAATCTCACTCTCCACCCCATTTAGCTCCACTGCAGAGTTTAAAAAAAGTTAGTGTTCATGATGCCTTAACATTTTAAATTTAGTCAGCTCCAAGTTTGCAGTAACTTCATATTTCAAATTGACTAAATTTAAATTTCAAGGCAGAACACTAACTTCAACAACAACAACAACAACAACAACAACAACAACAAATCGTTATAATTCGGTTGTGTTCGATTTGTGCCAACAGAATATTAAACATTGATTTCCCATGAATATTCGTTAATATTTTTAATGGCAAAGTGGCTGTATTTATTTTCGTTTCTTTAAGTTATTTTAGAAATATGTTTGGAACATTTTATGTTTGTTAAATTCTTTTTTTTTTTCTTTGCCGACCAAGCGGCCAGCAGCAGACAGTGAGCTGATCATATCTAGCCTTCTTAAAATCAACATGATTTGCCTAAAATAAAATGTATAGATATAACACAATTAATGCGTTTCACAATATTAATTTAAACATTAAACATATAAATGTGCGCTTTTAGGAGGCGCCGGCAATATCGCTTGCGTTTTTTTTTTTGTTTTGTTTTTTTTAATTAATATCTACACCATCATTTTTGCTAAAGGTAAGAGTAATACATCATTCAGAACTGCAAAGAGTCTACTTTGATTGGTGTGCACTCACAACATCAACAAAACATTAGTTTTCATTAAATTTAGATTTTTTTTCAACATGCATTAAAATATATACAAACATGTACAAATATAGATTTATCTCGTTGATTAGCTACAGTAGTATCTATCAATTTCTTGTAGTCTTTTTCCAATGACCGGTAATTTGTCCTGCCATGCACACATTCAGTAGTCTATAGCTTAAGCCTATTTTATCTACGAGCTCTTTTTCCACAGTCTGTTATGTCCTTTTTCGTTTTCTTACGCAGTGCGGTAAATAATCGTTTATAAGGGGGACAGAAAAACTTTACCATATTAGCTATTAAATGCAGTCATGTCATGCAATTACATTTAGGCTACATGTTTCCTGTAGATAATGGTATATTAAGTGCTTAAGTTTTCTCCCTTTAAATATTCAATTTAAGACGAATTTTAGTTACAACCAGGATTTCTGGCACAAATCGAGCACAAATAAACACACCATTTTGTGTGGGGAGCGCTTTGAATTAGACTATATAATTATATATATATAGGCTATACAATTTATTAACTAGTTGTAATTAACTAGTTATATTATTAACTAATAGGTTAATTATTATTATTAGCGAATGTTCATTAAGAATCAATGTTTACTATTTTAACGGCACAAATCGAGCATATTATTTTATATATATATTTATATTTATATATATATATATATATATATATAATATTTTTTTTATGTTAAAGTTATTGTTCATGCTGCATTGAAATTAAAATTTAGTCAACTTTAAATATGAAGTTAGTGAAAACTGACTTGAAAAGACTAAATTTTAAATTTTAACAGCATGAACACGAACTTTTTTTAAAAAAATGCAGTGGTGTTAAATGGAGTGGACAGTAAAATTTTCGTTATATTTAAAAAGAGGTCATGGTTACATGGTTTCTTTTAATCTCACAAATCGAGCACAAATGAACGGCACTGGTTAGGGACATTTGGAAGGCATGGGGTGGAGAGTGACGTCACTGCCCCATATTGTATTTGTTTTTTCTAAGGAAGAGAGATTGACATCACAGACTGAGCAGATTGTTTGAAGTGAGCAGCTACTTAAAACTCAAAACTCTGCCATCTCACAATATTAAAAAATAAATAAATAAATAAATATTTTGTGCGGTAGTTTACACAGGACTGGCGGGAAATGTGCATTTATACACCTTTATTATATAGGTTTATATATTTATTATATAGGTTACATGGTTTATTTTGATAGATTAACTGTTGTGGTCACCTCCTAGTGCTTTCTTAACACAAGAGAAAGACACAGTCATTTCTGATTGCTGCAATAAATCACTAGTTCTCTGTGCATTTATATTTTCAGAGATGATAGATAAGATGTTATATAATAATAATTGAATGAAAACCTAATTTTGGCAAAAAAAAAAAAGTTTATTTTTTGAATTTATTGAAAATGTCCCAGCACGACATCCCATGGATTTGCGACAAGCCTTGAATCTGGCTATTCCCCCTGATTGCTTAGGGAGGCAAATGAGGCTTAAAATCTTCAAGTGTGGATTTCAGTGTTGCGTTTACAAGTGCGACTGTGGGAATCTGCAAACAGCTTCTTCTTTAAATTTAGAACAAGAAGTTTTGTTTTTAAATCTTATTTTTATATTCTTTCTTTTACAACGCTGTTGACATAAGTTTTCAGGAGCAGTATTGTGCCACTATTGTTTGTGTGACAGATCTAATACTTTACTCTGCTTTTAAATGCAAGATATATAATGTCCAATGATGTGGGGGAATATTTGTTTCTTCCTGATAATGTTAAATGAGCACAAAATTATCTTTTCTGTGACCAGTTGTTTTTACTGATACCAATCAGCTCAATACTAATGTGATGTGGACTGTTGTTGTATGTATTTGTAGGTTGTCTGGCTGTATGGTGACAGAGGAAGGCTGTGGTTATGTGTCTTCAGCTCTGAGTTCAAACCCCTCACACCTGAGAGAGCTGGATCTGAGCTACAATCACCCAGGAAATTCAGGAGTCAAACTGCTCTCTGGAAAACTGGAGGATCCAAACTGCTCACTGGACAAACTCAAGTATGTCAAGCAGAAGGAGTTTTTGGTTTTTATTGTTTAAACTTTTCAGTGTCTCTGTATATCTATATGAGTCTAGGAGTTTCTATAGGATGCAACAATATAAAGGAATATAAAGCACTGGTCTGAGGTGTAAAATCTTAACTAAACTGATCAGACAAAACAAATTAACAACAAAACAAAACTTTAACTCCATAACTGGCCACAAAACAGGAGCAGACAGTGAAAACACAACTAAAAAGGCAGCCACCTTCCTACAGTTTTCATAAATGGTAAAAACAAACATTTTCAGATTTATCATTTATGTTGAAAATATTACCAACTTGTAAATGAAGAAATAAAAAAGCCCTAACTTGGAATATTAGAAGTTACATGTTGGTGTCACCATTACAGTAGATTAATTGACATTACCTCAGATTAAAAAGCAATGCCAAAAATAAATAAATAAATAAACTCCACCATAAGAAAACACAACAGTTTCAACAGGACAGCAGGACACAGACAGCACTCCGGAAAATGTTTCTTATCTTCTGTGATCAGCTTTTTGTCAAAGAGATGGGAGGAGCCAAAGAGGAAATCACAGAGAGAAAAACACAAATGACAGTACACCACAAAATAAGACCAAGTCAAGTCACCTTCATTTCTTTAGTGCTTTATACAATTCAGTTCAATACCAGTTTAATGTTGCAGAATGTAATTTAGCACTAAAGCAGCTCTTCAGAAGATGATAGTGCAGCTTAATTCAGTTTAAGCTTTGTTCTCATACAGTGGCTTTAGTCAGTGCAGTTATTTCAATACATTTCTAAAAGTTGCGTGACTTTCAGACTCCAACTGAACAACCCGAGAGGTGACAGTGAAAAATAACTCAAACTCTATCAGGTGACACAAATGCAGAAAAAAAAAAAATCTTTCAGTCTCATTTGGGGACCGGTTCTCCTCTGACCAAAGTGAATGAAGAAAGTAGAGCTGCTGTTTAACTAGTAGCAGATATTTACGTTTATCATTATCTATTAAGCAGACGCTTTTATCCAAAGTGACTTACAAAAGAGGACAATGGACGCAATCAAAATCAACAAAAGAGCAATGATATGGAAGTGCTATGACAAGTCTCAGAAAGCCTATCGCAGTACATGTAGCAAGGTTTTTTTTATTATAGAATAAATAAAATAAAGAAAACAGAAAAAAATAGAGAAGCTAGTCTTAGTTTTTTTTTTTTTTTAAGAAAACAAGCTGTTAGAAAATGAAGAGTATTTTTTTTTTGTAAAGAGTAGAATTCAAATAGAGAGTGCTAGAGTTAGAGGGTCAAATAAAGATGGAAGAGATGTGTTTTTAGCCGTTTCTTGAAGATGGTTAAGGAATCAGCTGCTCGGATCAATTGGGCAGATCATTCCACCAGGAGGAAACAGTTAAGGGTCCCATATTGTCAAAACTCAAATTTCCTGGCTGTGACTTCTGTAAAAATGTGACATTCAGACTACACAGTTGCTGTCCCCACCTCGAGCACTGCCAAACCCCCAGACAACATCACGTCCATGCCATTGCTGAGAAACAGCAACACGGAAACATGTCAAGAAAACACTGTTCAGTCAATAGATGTCATAAAACTACATCATTGCACCGGCTTCTGAACAACATTAATATAAGAGACCAGTGGCACATCAACTTACTGTATCAGTAGGAAAGCAATAGTTACGTAGCTTACTGCATTCTGTGTTTGAAAAAAAAAAAACATTAATTTCCATTCTGAAACATTGTGTTGTAAGTGTGTTTGAGGAGGTGGCTGGTTGTCTCCTGTCGTTGACGATTCAAGGTCTGAGTTCAGCTCAAACATGTATGGCAGAACAACATTTCCCTCAGCAGTGACCATCATTACCGGTGTTTCTATTAAACTTACTTGTGAGTATCACCAAGCCACAGCAGGCTACAGCATACACGACCCTAGTTACCTGTGGTAGGCCTGGCTGTGCGTTACTCCAATCAGAAGAGAGGCTGATGAATATTAACTAGACAGGCCAAAATCAACCTGTTCTTAACAGAGCTCCTGAGAGAGGAGCTGTAAAATATATATTCAGATGGTTTTTGGTACTTATATATTGCAAATATATATTCTTAAATACAGCAAAACCTAACAAATAAAACTCCAGAAAGGTGTAAATATCTCAATAAGGGCAGATCTTGATCTCTATTAAACCAAGCAGAACAGTATGATATTTAACAGCACTTGCATGTCAGGATACTGTACTCAGTGGAAACCTTCACAGACTAGTCATTTTATTATTAGAGTTGCAATTATATTACAAAAAAAAACAAAAAACAATTTAAAGCTTCTTGTCTGATAATCTTCACAATCACCAAGTCTGTTAGTGTTGTTAGCATCACAAGCTAGCTGCTTTCTGACTGTAAACAGAGCTGAAAAGAGTTTACAAGACACATAAACAAATCATACTGACCCACAATCTCAGAAAAATGATTAAACAGCAGTGTAACTTATCTTTCATATAACAGGTCCACATCACAGATGTCTTCTCTTGCAGTTTCTGTCCTGTCCAACAGTAAATTGATGTCATTCACCCTCACTACACAACTGATTCAACCATATAGATTATAATATAAACAGGATTATGGGTCTGTGTCTGCATTCGTTTTTGCTATAAAAATATATATTAAACTATTTTTGTGTTAAATTAGAAAGTATCAAGTAGACATTACACATTGTAGCTTTAGAAAGTAATATTTTATTTGATTCAACCAAAAATGTATTACACATAAACATTTAGGCTGCAACGGCCTAATGTGAACTATGGAACATAAAAGAAGATCATTTGAGAAACATCTCAGTATTTTTTGTTCATATAATGAAAGTCATGATAACCAAAACAGCTTTGTTACCAACAACAAAAAAATATTTTTTTTTGTTCCAACAAAAGAAAGGTTTGAAATGATGTGAGGGTGAGTAAATTATGACAGAATTAAATATTATGGGTAAACTATCCCTTTAATGTTATTATTGTTGTTTGTTTGTTTATTTATTTATTTAGTTATTTTAATGAAATGATACTCTCAATCTGTAGAAATCTGCCAGCAGATGGTGGTAAATGTCTTAATGAGTCATTCATTCATTCGATTCAGTTCAATTCATTCAAACGACTGATTCATTCAGGAATGAAGTAAACTGCTCTTTTTATAAATGGGCCTTTGAATTTGATTTGTTCAGAACGCAGATTAATTCAGAAACTAAACACAGGGTTTCTGCAGGTTTTATGAGGGCAAATTTAAGACCTTTTTAAGACCAACTTAAGAAAATTTAAGGAAAAATAAATCATAGGGAAAACAATACATGTTCCCTAAGTATAGTTCGAGTTTTACTTTCACTTTCAAATTAGCAGCAATTCAGTGTCTAGCAATTGTTTGTTTTTAGTTCGTCTGAGTTTTCCCTCTTTTCCTCGCCTTCCTTCGGTAAAAGTGCCGTGCACATTTTACTTTCACTTTCAAATTAGTAGCAATTCAGCATCAAGCAGTTGTTTGTTTTTAGTTTGAGTTTTCCCTTTTTTTCCCCACTTTCCTTCAGTTTTAAGGACCGCTGCTGGCCAAATGGGTGCCCTAAGCAGAATTGTATTGTTGTGCCCCCTCCCTCATTATTGAAGTAAAAAAACACATATTATCCAGGGTCAAAATAGAACTTTAATAAAATATAAAAGTAAATGAATAAATTACAATTAAATTGTATTATTTCTAAATTACAGTTGTAGATCTAGACCGTTACCTATGACTATGATTTTATTAGGCCTAATACAGTTGTCTAATTGATTTTATTGTCTCAAGCATCCAGAAAACACAAAAGAAAATTAAGCAGTTTTACTACAATAAAACAATGGTTAATTTTGGCAAGGGTTGTGATGTCCACATGTTTTTGTTGAAGAAATTATAGAGACTGTAGCATTTCTATCACAAGATTAAGTGGATATTTGAATTAAACGTTTGCTCACTATTAAAAAGGATTTGATCGTGCTGTGAGTGTAACAGCAACAATTATTAGGCCTTTGCAGGAATTTGTAATAATATGTAATGTACAGAAATTGTTTATTTCGTATTAGCCCACATTATGTATTTTAACAGTGTTATTTAATGAAACCATGTTTATTTTTAATTAACCGATCATTATTGGCTCATTGTTTTTATATATGTAAATGCATTTTAAGTCATGGAAACTATAGTAAGGCAGGAGCGTTGGTGGTGGTAGAATTATTACCGATATTGAAACACGTTATTAGCGTAAACAGCCGAAAAGTTTCTCGGGATTATGAACGCACCTGAAAGTGATACACAGGCGTCATCTTTGCATTCTTCATTTTCTTTTCTCAATGCGGGACGATTTATTCTAGTTGCAGTCAGCCGCAAACATGAGGCTACTTGAGGAATGCGGAAATTGCGCGTTACGTGCGCTTAGCTTGAGGTTCCTGGGAGTTGATGCCCTACGCAGTCTGCGTACTCTGCGCCGGTACTGCTTGTTAAAGCGTCTTGCGCATTTTACTTTCACTTTTAAATTAGCGGCATTAACGTAACGTACCAAACTTTTATTAACAAAACGAATAATATAATATAAAAATAATAACTTATAATATAATATAAAATAATTACTTGCACAGGTTAAACAGGTTTACAAAACCGTAAAACACTGTGTATCCAAATAAAAAAAGAAACGTAGAACATTTATCAAAACGAATAAGAAAGCTTGGAAGCACGGCATACACCTTCCACGCTTAATATAAAATTAAAAAACAAAACAAAAAAACAAAACAACACTGTTTAAATAAATAAAATCAGCAAACACTGTGGAACCAAATAAATATCACACTTCCACTATCACCTTAGATAAATGGCAGAAGTCAACAGACTTTTCAAAATCCAAAATATTTATAAAACAGCCGCTTTTGCATTTCGTTTTGAAACTCTTCTGCCATAGTTTTGTCTTTCTCAGCTCTTTCTTCTTGTCAGTCAGCTCCACTCACTCTCTTCACGTGATAAATGAATCTGATCTGTGATGTGACTGTTGTTCGGTTCACTGCATTGAGAAACCGCGTTCAGTTTTAATTGTATTGTCTGTTCTCTAACTAAACTAAATTATTTTTATTACTGTAAAATAATCAAAACGACAAGTTCTTCTTCGGGTGACTGACAGATGAAGCAGCAAATACCGCCATCTACCGAATCTACCGCCATCAAACGAATATTGAGCGATCTAAGCCATGTAACAGAAATTACGCTTTCGCTTCACTTTAAAATGAAATGCATGAGGAAACAATCCCTCACGAAAAGTAATGCCATAATCATATGAATTTAAGACTTGCTGCTCTGACTTAAGACCTTTTCAAGGCCTTAATTCACGGGAAAGCGATTTAAGACTTTTTAAGACATTTTTAAGACCCGCGGAGCCCCTTTAAACACCACTGTGTTGCTGTGTTGCACATTTCTGCTATGGCTTGAAAGGTAACATGTTCTCTGCAAAATTTAGCAAAAACACATAATAGAGTGTTTAAAATATAACACAATATCAACTTCTTATTTACTGAACTGTTGTATAAAATCACATTTAAGCTTGTGATAGATCAGGACAAAATCAGCACTCATGTCATGGGCCTGTTGCTCTTGCTGCCTGTGTGATATTGTGTGATATGTGATATATATATAAATATATTTATATATATATATATATATATATATATATATACACATAATGAAGGTCAAAGACACATTATTAATCACCGTGATCTAACCACAGAGATGTGAACAGACTTTGTGTGTTTTCTGAAACAAGTGAAACAAGTAAATCATACCTGATATTTAAGTGCTTGCAAAACTCATCATCAGTAGCCAAGGAAAATTTTTAATACTAGAATATCAGTGTAGTTGAACATCTGTTAGTACAGCGCTCTCAGTTTGAAAGACAGCAGGATTCATCTGTTGTGCAGGTATCAGCTCACTAAAAAACAAACAACATAAGAAAAACATCTGTGAGCATGTTGATATCAGAAACATCTGTAAAATATTGTATATATATATATATATATATATATATATATGGTATGATTATGTAATCATAGACTCACATTGTACTAACGTAAAAAGGACATTTTATATCTGAGAAACTAATAATTATTGTTTTTCACGTTAAACATCTATTCAAGAACAGAATATTAATAAACATGGTCTTAACACACTCAGTGTAAACACTCATATTACATCCTACTGTTATACGATAAATAAATAACTAAATAATATGATCTTTAAGACATAAACATAAGTGTGTTTTGTATGTATTATACAATACAAAATCATTTTATGTCTGGGAAACTATATTATTATTGTTAAGCATAAGTGTAAACACTATTACCTTTATATCGCATCATTTTCTATTGTATAGAACGTTAAAAAATAACTTGGTGTCGTGAGACACAAAAGCCTCGTTCAGACTGTCAGCCCAAATCCGTTTTTGTCCATATCTAGATGGAATCGGATTTGAATAACTGACTGTCCACACAGTCATATCGCAACTGTTCAAATCCGATTTGTGTGTCCATAAGCGCTCTTTCATTTTACGGAATGTGCGTTGGTTTCTATGGCAATGCCGTTGTGTTGTTATGCCAATGCTAAAATCAACAATAACAGCAATACAGTTTGCAATATAGATGCCGTCTTGTGATATGACAACGTTGCCGTCGCGTTTGATTATATTTCGTCTTCTAAAGCAGCGGCAGAAACGCAGGAAGCTGGAATATGTGACTTTATTCTGTGCTGCCGTCTCCGCTGGTTTCAAAACTCAAAGAGGTGCATATACTCGCTGTATATTGTCTTTTCCCACTAGATTTGCAGTTCGCAACAACACAAGCTTGTTTCTGCAAAGACGTTTGTTATGTTTTCCACAAAAATGTCTGACGTGTTTACGTTTTACGTGGCATGAAAACGTGAAAAAGCAGAAATCCAATTTGAATAGGATTCCAAACCACATACGAATGTAGCTTCCGAAACGGATTTGACCAAATCGATTTCATGTAGTTCGTTGCTGTTCAGACTAGCTAAATATGATTGGATTTCAATCGGATTTGCATACAAATCGGATTTGGGCTGACAGTCTGAACGAGGCTTTAGATGCAATGAAATGAAATGTACTTCATAACATTTCACTTGCTGTAGTCAGGCTTAGCCCCCCCATGATGCCCTGAACTTCGGCTCGTTACAATACTGAGTTCTGATTGGTCATTCGTCGTTGTTAATAATTCATAAATTACCATATGTAGAGAATTGTAATATTTCTTTACCATGATCAGTTTTACATTGTTAACACAACATTGTTAATATAAAGGGGATGGTGGGGGGGGGTGCTTTTTGTCATTTTTTTCAACAAAGTGGGTGCCAAAGAGGAGATGGCGAGTCAGGATCAGCAGCTTCATCCTTGCCACACGGATTCAGAAACACTAGTTTAGTAACCATAGCAACAGTCACCAAAGTAATATCAAAGATGGTGACGTCCGTAAAACTGAAAGTGTTACCACTTTCTGACACGACAATGGACCCTTTTCACAAGACTGTGATGATGCATTTTAACGCCCAGATAGCAAAAATCATCTGGCCCAGACCCATAGGAAGTTCAGGGACAGATCCGCGCACTTGGGCCGGTGTCCTTTAGCACAACGGGCAATACATGGATCCGTTTTTACACATCTGGACCAGAACTGGGCCAGATGCGAATTCCTTTATGGTAATTTGGCCCAAATGTGGGCCAGATCTGATCCAGTACCAAGCCAGATCAGAACCAGTAACATGCTGGATTTGAGCCAGCTCATTTTGTAGATATAAATAGACCTACATACACACACACACACACACACACACACACAAGTTGTATACACATCTAGAATTCAAATACAATTAGTTTATTTGTATAGTGCTTTTCAAAATACATATTTCAATGCAGCTTTACAGAAAATGCATGTTTCTCTGTTACAACTAAAAAAATAATTGAAGATGACTGTGTCAGAGTAATGTCCATATGCCACAGTATTTGTACAGTTTCTGGATAATACAAATCATATAAGTAGATAATGACTGTATTTAAGCAGAAAAGATCAATTCTGTTAAAGCAATGACTACAAGCGACTACAAGTAAATTCATCTTGATTCAAGAATGTTTAGATATTTATACTGAAAAACAAGACAAAATACTATTTTGCAGTGTATTCATATTAAAATAACTGAATTACTACAAAAGACGTGCCACTGTCCATCTTTTCTTTCATTTTGATCATTTTTGCACAAAAAGCAAAATGAAAATTTAAAACATTACCTGAAGTAGTACACGTTTCCACTTCTAGTGCTTACTGTACATAATATTCACTAAACATAAAACAGTGCTACACAATGAGAATGAGAAGAATCTGAATAATTACCACAGGGAAAGTTTACACCACAGGGAAGAAAGTTTCTTATACTGTAAATGTGTGTTACCATCATGTGCTTGAGTTGGTTCTAGTTGTAATAGTCTTGTGCAATGTCGTTTGAGGTAAATGCGAGCCCTCCTTTTCTCTTTTCCCTGTCTCTAAAAAAAAGATTAAATGTGGAAAAAATGTTATTGCCATCTCTCACAGAAAAGAAGTTTACATATAGTCCACAAGCGAAAATAGTAGTTAAATTTATATAAATGACACTGTTCAAAAGTTTACATCCCCTTGATTCTTAATATTGTGTTGTTCCTGAATGATCCACAGCTGTGTTTGATTGTTTAGTGACAGTTGTTCATGAGTCTTTTGTTTGTCCTGAACAGTTAAACTGTCTGCTGTTCTTTAGAAAAATCCTTCAGGTCCTACAAATTCCTTGTTTTTATTTTTAGTTTTTTGTTTGCTAAAGCATTTTTGTGTTTGAACCCTTTCCAACAATGACTGAGATCCAACTTTTCACCCTGAGGTGAACTGAGGGACTCATATTCAACTATTACAGAAGGTTCAAACACTCACTGATGCTCCAGAAGGAAACACGATGCATTAAAGGATTGATCCACTTACACAATAAACATTTCCTGATAATTTACTCACCCCCATGTCATCAAAGATATTCATGTCTTTCTTTCTTCAGTCAAAAAGAAATTACATTTTTGAGGAAAATATTCCAGGAATTTTCTCCATATAGTGGATTTCAATGGGGATTAATGGATTGAAGGTTAAAAATGCAGTTTCAGTGTGTACTCTATACATACTCTGTGGTTCAAAACAGTCAGGGTCTGACTGGGTTGGTATTTCTGCAGCGATGTAGGATGATTTTGAAGTTCGAGGGGAAAATGAGATGAGAGTTTTTCGACATATCCTTAACTGTATTGAACCAGAGTGCACAGAGTACACATGCGTATTGCAGAGCTAGACAAGACAAGCATTTAAGTTTAAAAAGTATATAAATTGTAATTTTTTTTTTTTTTTTTTTTTTAGAAATTAACCAATTGTTTCACTGGATAAGACACTTATTCCTCAGCTGGGATCGTGTAGAGTCCTTTGAAGCTGCATTGAAACTGCAGTTTTAACCTTCAAACTGTTTATCCCCACTGAAATCTACTATATGGAGAAAAATCCTGGAATGTTTTCCTCAAAAAACTTAATTTCTTTTCAACTGAAAAAAGAAAGACATGAACATCTTGGATGAAATGGGGGTGAGTACATTATCAGGATTTTTTTTTATTCTGGAAGAGGAGTAATCCTTTAAAAGCCAGATTAATTAGTGCACATTATTTATTAGTGATTAATTAGTGAATAACTCAAACTCCACTGAACACTAAAAAAAAATGACAACAAAAATAGGGACTCACCTTACTATTTGACAGCCTCGGCTCCTGAGTGGAACCTGAAATTGAAACTGATTGTTATATAGTGTTGCTGCACAATTTCTCAATTCATTTACTAAATTAACAGAAATAAAAGCATCTTTTAGTAAAGATTTTATAAATAAAAAACCATACCAAACAATATAATGTAATACATGTCTGCTTCCTCAGTGCCCTTCTCTGTTTTTATCATTCAGGAAGCGCCTGAAAGTGTTTTACCTGCTTATTCAAGGGGACTGGGCTGGTCAAAAGTTTGGACACATTACTATTTTTAATATTTTTGAAATATGTTTTTTATGCTTCTCAAGCTAGCATTTATTTGATCAAAAATACAGAAAAAAATGTAATATTGTGAAGTATTCAAATTTAAAATAATGGTTTTCTATTTTAATATAATTTAAAATATAATTTTTTGCTTTGATCAAAGCTGAATTGTCAGTATCATTACTCCAGTCTTCAGTGTCACGTGATCCTTCAGAAATCATTCTAATATGCTGATTTGCTGCTCAAGATGTATTTTTGAATATTATCACATAACAGTTGTACTCCTAATATATGCAGAAACCATGATATACAACCATTCAAATGTTTGGTGTGTGTGTGTTATTTAATAGCAATTACTGTTTTTATTTAGCAATAGGCATTAAATTGATAAAAGTGAAAACATTTTGCAAAAAAAAATCAATTTCAAAAAAAGCATGTTCTTTTGAACTTTCTATTCATCAAAGAATCTTAAAACAATGTTTCCAGTATATATGAGGCAGCAAAAACAGTTCCCCTTCAGTCGTTTCATTACGACGTTACATATGGGAACTCGCTTGAGTCCAATCATCTCTGAGCCTTATTCAAAAGGCCAATGAACATTGGCGAGTGGTATTTGCATGGCAAGCCACTCCCCCGTACATACGGGTATATAAGATGGCGGCATACAACCACTCATTCAGATTTTCGCTTCGGAGCCTCGTCTCGTTGTCTGAAAAGAAAAGAAAAAGAAGAGTTCCTGTGAGTTCGTGCTCTCTCCGCTGGCGTGCTGCCAACACTGAAAGAGCGTATCTAAAACAGTGTTTGGCAGCCGCCAGCGTGATCCTGCGAGGCGGCCATTTTCACAGCTACAAAAAGCCTTTTTGCTTTCCAGCGACTCCCCGTTTGAGTGCACAGTTGTGCCGCGGTCCTCCCTGGGCAAACCGGGATCTAAAAGAGCTGATTTCTCACGGCCGTCGAGAGCATTTTTCCCGGGATGTCTCTCCGGCCGTGCACTTCTGCATGCGGCAGTTTCCTCGCTTCGCTGGACGGACATGATCACTGCCTCACGTGCCTGGGCCGAGAGCACGCTGAGGCAGCGTTCACGGATGGTTCATGCGTTCATTGCGAGCGCATGACCATGGCCACGTTAAAGTCCCGCCGCTCATTCATGAGAAGGCTCCCCTCGTTGTCTTCCCACGGTAGATCGTTAGCCCGTCAAGGCTTTTCGGCTACCGAGGTGAGGCACTTGGGGGACTTACAGGTGACTGTGCAGAATGTTCCGCCGGCCAGCAGAGCCCCGCGGACTTCTGCATCACCGCGCGGTCCCGTTGAGTTACCAGAGCAGTACGCTTCCCCACACGCCGGGCCGAGTGTCTCCTTTGGTGCTCCTCAGGAAGTAGAGATGTCTGCTTCAGCATCAGAGGGGGAGTTGGAAGATGAAGCGGACGTCCCGGCGGGTCAGCGCCCCCTTGTGGTCGCTGCCCCAACTGAGGCGGATGCTGAACTTTTGGCTATGCTCCTCCGAGCCGCCAAGGAGATCGGTCTGGAGGTGCCTAAGACGCCTCCAGCCGATCCTTCGAGGCTGGATGATTGGTTTCTGGGGAGGTCATCCGCGGCATTGCCGCGCTCCCCCCCAGTGCCTTTCTTCCCGGAGGTGCACAAGGAGCTGGTGAGGACGTGGCGGGCTCCATATTCATCTCGCCCACGCCCCAGCTCCTCTCCCCTCGCCACCCTCGATGGCGGGGCAGCCAAGGCTTATGTGGCGGTCCCGCAGGTTGAGCGCGCTGTCGCGGTGCATTTATGCCCGCGGGGTGCCGCCACCTGGCGGGATCGGCCCCATCTCCCGTCCAAGGCGTGTAAGCTTTCGTCCGCTCTCGCGGGCAGGGCTTACCACGCCGCTGGACAGGCTGCCACCGCCCTGCACGCTATTGCGACTTTGCAGGTGTACCAAGCCACCACCTGCACAAGGGTGGTCCTGACCAAGGGGCGATGCAGGAACTCCGTGCTGCCACTGACTTCGCCCGTCTCCCAGGGCGGCTTATTCGGCGACACCGTCGAGGACTTTGCCCAGCAGTTCTCGGCGGTCCAGAAGCAGACGGAGGCGATCAAACATATCCTCCCTCGCCGTGACACTACCACCATGTCCGCGAGGCCTCAACCCCGCTGAGGCACACGATGCCAGACTGGCGGCCCGACGGAATAGACGAGCCAGCCGCGGGAGAGGGGCGCCGCCCGCGTCTCAGGGACCGGCCAGGAACACCCGCAGAAGAGCTGCGAAGCGTCCCTGACGCGGGCACCCCAGAGGTGCAGGAGATTGCTCTTGGAGGGATGACAACATCAACGTCCCCTATCCCGGTGGAGGGCCGGGAGCCGCTGTGTATTCCCCACAAATTCACAGAAAAAGCCAATTTTCTCACCTCTGGGGCTTCGGCCCCGAGTTCCCGTTTCGAGCAACATCTTGCTTCCTCGGATCCGGACTCGGAGGTCGATATCGCCAGCGCGGGAACCAGGGAAGAAGGTAAGCGCTGCCCAGTGCAGTCAGACTTTTCTCCAGGACGTTTTTCCTTCTGGGACCAGTCCCCTTCCCTTTCCCCCCCCAGGCTGCCCCGCCGCGGTCACGTCGGTCAACGCTCCTTTGATTCCCCTGGCGACCAGGCTGGGAGCCTGGCTTCAGCTTCCCAGCCCCTCGCAGTGGTTGATTCGGACGGTACGTCTCGGCTATGCGATTCAGTTCGCCAGGCGTCCGCCCAGATACAGAGGCGTCCTTTCCACTTCTGTCCACTCGGACACACATGCCTCTGTCCTGCGTGCGGAGGTTGCAGTCCTACTGGTGAAGGATGCAATCGAGCCTGTCCCTCCAGCCGAGATGAAGTCAGGGTTTTACAGTCCTTACTTCATCGTGCCCAAAAAGAGCGGCGGGTTAAGACCCATCCTGGATCTTCGAGCCCTGAATCGGTCCCTTCTCAGGCTGCCGTTCAAGATGCTCACGACGAAGCGCATGTTAACATGCATTCTACGCCAGGATTGGTTCGCAGCCATCGACCTGAAGGACACGTACTTTCACGTCTCGATTCTACCTCGACACAGACCCTTCCTACGGTTTGCTTTCGAGGGTCGAGCGTATCAGTACAAAGTGCTTCCATTTGGGCTGTCCCTCTCTCCCCGTGTCTTTACGAAGGTCACGGAAGCTGCCTTATCCCCCCTCTGGCGGATGGGCATTCGCATTCTCAACTATCTCGACGACTGGCTTCTTCTAGCTCACTCGCGAGATGTGTTGTGCGAACACAGGGACCTGGTGCTCCGACACCTCAGCCATTTGGGCCTTCAGGTCAACCGAGAGAAGAGCAAACTCTCCCCAGTGCAGAGGATCTCTTTTCTCGGCGTGGAGCTGGACTCGGTCAACATGACAGCCCGCCTCACCAACGAGCGCGCGCAGTCAGTGCTGAATTGTCTGAACTCATTCAGACACAAGACAGTGGTTCCTCTCAAAACATTTCAGAGGCTCCTGGGGCATATGGCAGCTGCAGCCGCGGTGACGCCGCTGGGCTTGCTTCATATGAGACCGCTTCAGCACTGGTTACACGATCGAGTCCCGAGATGGGCATGGCACCGTGGCACACTCCGGATTGGCGTTTCCCTGCAGTGTCGCCGCCTGTTCAGCCCATGGTCAGACCCGGCCTTTCTTCAAGCCAGAGTCTCTCTGGGACAAGTCTCCAGGCATCTTGTAGTTTACACGGATGCGTCTTCCACGGGCTGGGGTGCTGTATGCAACGGGCAAGCAGCTTCGGGCTCCTGGACAGGACCTCGACTGCAATGGCATATCAATTGCCTAGAGTTGTTGGCTGTGCTTCTCGCACTGCGTCGCTTCTGACCGATGCTGCGCCACAAGCACGTGCTTGTTCGTACCGACAGCACTGCGACTGTAGCCTATATCAACCGCCAAGGCGGTCTTCGCTCCCGTCGCATGTCACAACTCGCCCGCCATCTGCTCCTGTGGAGTCAGACGTGGCTGAAATCGCTACGTGCCGTTCACATTCCAAGAGAACTCAACTGTGCAGCCGACCAGCTCTCACGGCAGTCCACCCATCCTGGAGAATGGCGACTCCACCCCCAGGTAGTCCAGCTGATTTGGAGCCATTTCGGCGAAGCCCAGATAGATCTGTTTGCTTCCCCCGAATCCTCCCACTGCCAGCTGTTTTACTCCCTCAGCGAGGCTCCCCTCGGCAGGGATGCGCTGGCACACAGCTGGCCTCCGGGGCCCAAGTACGCCTTTCCCCCAGTGAGCCTCCTTGCACAGACACTGTGCAAGATCAGGGAGGACGAGGAGCAGGGTCTGCTGGTTGCGCCATACTGGCCCACACGGACCTGGTTTCCAGACCTCATTTCCCTTGCGGCAGCCCCTTCCTGGAAGATTCCCTTGAGGAGAGACCTTCTTCTCAGGGGATGGGCACAATTTGGCACCCGCGTCCCGACCTATGGAACCTGCACGTTTGGCTCCTGGACGGGACGCGTCAGACCTCTCTGGCCTTTCACAGGCCGTGATAGATACTATCACTCAGTCTAGAGCCCACTCTACAAGGCAGGCCTATGCACTGAGATGGGGTCTGTTCATTGACTGGTGCTCCTCTCGTGGAGAGGACCCACAGAGATATCCGATTGCAGTAGTGCTTTCCTTTCTGCAGGAGACAGTGCACTCGGCACTTCAGACGCACCGAGCAGCTCTTTGTTTGCTTTGGAGGTCAGCAGAAAGGTAATGCTGTCTCTAAACAGAGGTTGGCCCATTGGGTGGTAGATGCCATCTCCCTGTCCTACCAAAACCAGGGAGAGCCATGCCCCTTAGGTGTTCGTGCCCACTCCACAAGGAGTGTTGCCTCATCCTATGCGTTGGCTCATGGCGCCTCACTAGCAGATATTTGTAGAGCTGCGGGCTGGGCGACACCTAATACCTTCGCTAGGTTCTACGACCTTCGCGTTGAGGCCGTATCCTCCCGTGTCTTAACTTAAGACATCAGGTAAGCGGGAGCCCGGCTGGTGTCGGCTTGCTGCGCCACTCCTACGGGATCCGTGCGCTATATCCCTTAGTTGTTCCCTCCAGTGAACCTGGGTCCTCCATGCCCCGCAGTCAGGCCTTGCTGCGGAGTAGTGCCTGACTGTGCTCCGGCTGGGTCTCCTTCGCCCAGCAGGTTGTGGCAACATATCTCATTATTTTTCCAAAGTCAGCTAGAAGGCCGCTGTTTCCCTCATATATCTCTAGAAGCTATAGATATATTGAATTATTTTTCATTCCACATGTAGGGATTTCATGTGCTCCCCGCCCAACCTCTCCTTCATGAAGAACTACTGGCATCCCTGTGGGGCCCCCTATTGGCCCTCAGGGCGTTGGGTAGGTTACGTTCATATCCATCTGCTGACATGTCCGCCTGTCAGCACGTGGGTTGTGCGTAACGCGGCGTTAGGGTCGTGGCCTTTTCCATAGGTCTGTTCCCATATGTAGTGTTGTAGTGAAACGACTGAAGGGGAACGTCTAGGTTATGTACGTAACCCTCGTTCCCTGAAGGAGGGAACGGAGACGTTACATCCCCTGCCACGACCTGACGTCGCGCTGACGCCGGGTTGCTACTCGGCTCCTCAGCGAAAACCTGAATGAGTGGTTGCATGCCGCCATCTTATATACCCGTATGTACGGGGGAGTGGCTTGCCATGCAAATACCACTCGCCAATGTTCATTGGGCTTTTGAATAAGGCTCAGAGATGATTGGACTCTCAAGCGAGTTCCCATATGTAACGTCTCCGTTCCCTCCTTCAGGGAACGAGGGTTACGTACATAACCTAGACGTTTTTTTTAACCATTATTGATAACTGAGCACCAATAACAATCCAGCAGCAAATGAACATAATATAGTCATGGGTAAGTATATGCTATACATATCTATGATTAGAATGATTTCAGAGGGATCATGTCTCACTGAACACTGGAGTAATGATGATACATTTACAGGAATAAATTACATTTTAAAGTATATTAAAACAGAAGACAGTTATTTCATAGTGTAATAATATTTCACAATATTACCTTTTTTGATCAAATAAATGCAGCTAAAGGGTGTGCGAGAGGTTTTAGCTAATGTTAGCACTGAACCGTTTACATTGATGTTAGCCCGTCACTAATTACCCGGCAGCAATCTGAAACATTAAAAATAAATATAAGCAGTTAAAATTGGTTAATTACGTATAATTAGAGACCTCTGGACCGTCTTCTTCGTGTTAACAATCCCTCTGATAACATAGTTCGCTAACATTACAATCTAACGCCGATCTAAGAGCAATAAAAACATCAAACCTTTAAGTTAACGAGTGGACAACATAATAAGAAATGAATTTATGAATAGAACAGTTTGATCACACCGTGTGACCTTGATGAAGTTTTTGGGGCAGCAGCGGTACAGTCTGTATCTGCCTCGATCTTATGATAAACTCTGTGACTGTTGTTCCCGCCACTGAAACCGGGCTCGGGATGAGTCCGTGTTACAGCACTGAAACGGATGTGACTGTTACGCGGATTTGCCGGTTTAAAAACGGATCCGGCACCGAGTCCACTGCTGTCTGGGCGGTCAACATCGTTTTAAATACTGGACATTTTTCATATTTTGATTTTTTAAAAAAACATAGTGTGCATTTATAACACTAAACTTTGTATTATATCACCTTTTCATCACGTTACAATAACGAGTTAATGTTAATGTGAGGGTGTTTCTAATGTGGCGTCTAGACTAAAACAAGACTGAATTTGGGCTATCAGTGAAAATTTAATAGACGTCTAACCATAGCCCAAAAATAGACTAGACATTAAATTGACAGCTAATGAACACCTACAAATATACATCTAATAGACAACACAATGGTGATCCATCCAAACAAATTAAATATAAAGATTTTATTAAGAAAAATAACATTTTTAACAACTTAAGACAATACAAAATCATAAAAATGCAAAAGAATTAATAACAAAATAAAATATTATAAATACAATACACTTAACTATAAATATTTTGATAAAAATGGAATTTAACAACTTAAAAAAAAATAAAAAATGAAAATAAAATATTTTAAATACATTAAGAAATAAATCTAATACAAATCAAGAGCATGTTATCACACTTAACATTAAAACATTACTGATAAATTAAAATGTGTTTTAAAAAAAAGTAACCCTTGCATTGGCTTACTTATTTTAACAAATAAAACAAGCAAGAGTTTTAAAAATTAATTATTGGTTTTATTTCTCGTATAAAATGCTTCCCAACTGCATTCCTCAAGTCCAACTCTGTTGCTGCCGGGAAGTTGATCATCACTGCATCTGCCAAATAACAAACAAAATTAGCATAAGAAAAGTTTTTTTTTTTTTTACTTTAATTACACTAATTGTGACAGAGAGTCATTCTCTTTTGCTTTGATGCACACTAAAAACAAAAACAAGATATATATTGTGTTTCATTCAGTGTGTAAAAAAGAGAGAATCTCTCTGGTAAATGTTGTGTTGTATATTCAAACCTCTAATGAGTGAGAACAGTGCAGTCTTTTCAAATGCCTCCTTCTGTAGCAGATCACCCCCTTCATGTTGAATCTGGATATGAGGGAATTTTTTAAAACTCTAAAATATAATACAGATTGAGGTTGTTAATTGTGGACAAAATTTCTGATTTGCGTTGTAACTTATTGAGTATCGACACCACAATATTTGATTAATGTGACACGTTTTGAAGACTGTACCTGTCCAACATCCTTCTGGCTCCGTCTTTGAGGTTTCTTCCTTCAATTCTGCACAACTTTGACTCCTGAATAACACATGACAATGTCAGGCAGGTAGTATTTAATGCGTCAGTGTACAAGGGATACAAATTGTCTGGTACAACTGATTTCATAACACAGTGATGCTGCTGTAACTAAAACACAGCCCAGTTCACACATTAACCTCAAATGTACATGGAATAATTATTTCACCCCTACTGTTTTTATAACATTATGTTTTCTGATTGTACTGTTTACTGTTTAAAAACAGCGGAAATAATTATGTTGCAGCAGTGATCTCTTACTAAAGCCGGCCTCACACTACAGGATCACTACAGAATCCGAACCGATTATGAAATCTGGTTACAGCGCACACATAAGGAGAATCTTTGCAGATGATCTTCCCTGAAATCTTAAACATGCACACACTACAAGATTTGAAAATTGTGGCGCATCACACACTACAAGATATTATTAAGATTATCATGATGGAGGGAGCGCCTCACGTGATCAAATAAACCAACATATCTGCTACAAGCACAAAAACTGCAGCTAGTGAGCAACGTCCAGAGCTTTGAAAGAACGGTCTTTATATGTGTGTATAAATATACACAAAACAGAAGTTTTACCACGAATGCAGACATGCAACAACACCATCAAACGCAATTTATGCCTGCTACCCTACATGTTTGTTTAACAGAGTATTAAAACAACCTGACAGCACTGACAACTGTGACTAATCATCAAACTCTTTAAAACACGAGCAAAATATTTAATCATACCTTTAGCCTCAGTAAAGCTGATGAGTGAAACCTCCTCAGCAGTAACTCTTTCCATTCTTCTCTGAACTTTCTACTAAGGTCATTTTCGAATGCCAACTTGATCAGATGCGCTTTTCGTCTATGCAACATGCTGCGTCGGTGCTCAGAAAATACATTCTTCAACGTTAAGAAAGAGTTCTTGCACATAGCAGTCGAGGCCCCAAATGTTAGTGCGTGTTTTAGGGCAGTCAGCACCACTGGCATGGCTTGGAAAACGCTGGAGTAATTTGAAAGAAGTTTGACCAAAGTAATTTTCTCGTCCTGGTCTGTGCACAATGTTTGCCAAAACTGGCGTGCAACGGTGAACTGAGACTCTACCATTTCGGTGTTCGTTAAATCCAGTAGTGGTTTCACTTTCCCCGCGTCCAAAAAGTTCTTACTTCCAGGGTCAAGTGCATCCAAAGCTGACATGTACTGGCTATTACGTTCGCTGAAACGCACAGACATTTCTCAGAGAATAGAGTCAATAATGTTAAAAAACAGCCGCTTGCACTACTGTTCAATGTTCGATTCACGCTGGCCAACACTTTCATTTACAATATAGTCCTGCAGAGACTTGCTGGCCTGTCGCTGCCGTTTCGGAGAAGTAGGAACCGCATCATCTGAACTTTTTATGCTTTCAGCCCAAGTTTCGCAAACTCTGCATCCGATCGTAGACTTTCAATGCATGAAGAAGTGCTGCGAATGAGCTGAACTGCCGTCATTAGATCGGTTTGTTCAGCTTGCAGCATTCTATTCGGTGGATCCATCAGGCCCAAAACTTTGTACATCACACAGGAAAGAAATCTGAAAGCTGGTTCTGTGATGGCTTTGTGAAGTCCAACAGCTTCAAGTTTTATATCAGCACCTTTTCTTGTGGTCGTTATTTCATTCAGAAACTCGACAAGTGTGTCGTGTGATTTCAGCACCACAGACACCGTATCAAGGTGTCCTGTCCATCGTTGATCCAGCAGCCGTTTAAGCTTCTGTCCCTTATACTGTGCAGCTACAGTGAGCTTTCTCAGAAATTTGTAAAGCGCATTGCAAACGTCAAAAAAATCTTCTACCGCGCATTCGGATGAAACAGCATGTAGTATGACCAAATGTAACTGATGATTAAAACAATGGATGTAGGGCACTTCTATAAGTTTCTGCATGCCTCCTTCTCTTCCAGACATTACACTGGCCCCATCATAACACTGACTTTGTATTTTACCCGTATCGAGATGAATGTCTGCCAGCTCTTCAAGCACCATGTTACTGAGTGACAGGACATCACACTTGTCTGTTGTCAACATTGACAACAGTCTCTCTTTCACGGAGCAGTTCTGGTCTACATATCGAAGAACAATTGAGACATTCTCACTGCCCGTTGGGTTCTTTGTTCCGTCCACTTTAACTGTAAACCATGACTCCCCAACATCTTTCACAATGTGCTCTGTCACGATTGAACTCATCAGTTCAATTAAATCATTTTGAACATTGTGTGATGTGTATTTCGCATTTTTTGGAATTGTACTGAAGGCCTGGGCTAGCTCTTTGTTTTTTCTTAGTGTGTAATCAAATAGTGACAGGAACAGTCCGCTTCCCGCCTGGCCTCTGTCTTCAACGGAATCAACTGCACCCCTCAATGGCAGTTCATTTGAAACCAGGAATTCGATAATGTCAATAATTGCAGAAACATAGAGGCGATTTCGAGAAAGCTGATCTGAATTAACTAGGGTTGAAATCTCCTTTCCTGTGGAAAATCGCAATTGCTGCTCTTTCCAAATAGCCATGCATGCCAGATGCTCTTTACTGTAAATCCCACCAAATTTCTGACAAGGGAAACAAAATGCCGGATCTGCTTGCTCTGAATATTCTAGCCATTCTCTCTCATTGTACCAGTTCAGTGAAAATGACCGCTTACAGTCATTTTTATGTTGTTGTTTTTTTGGAAACTGCTTGAGACGAACCTGGACTGGCTTGTCTTTACCGAGGTCCTCTGGCACACTTGACGGTGACGGTGAGTCCTTGCTTTTGGCGGGCTGAGTGTTTGTCAGTGGCGTAAGTGGGCCTACACTGTCACTGTCCACCTCCACACTGCTTAGAAGCTCAGAGTCAGAGGTACTAGTAGTAGCTGCAGTTTCTTTCTTTTTAATCCATTTTCGAATGTCCATGATGAAATCAGTTCATGCAATATGCAACCTTGAAATTATTTAATGTTCGTAGCCTAGCCTTCGAGTTTGCTTTCCGTAATGCAAGAAATTTTACATGATGTTAGGTTGGGTGAGCACGCTTAATCAAACGACCAATCAAAATTCGACCTTGCCTATCAGACTCTCCTTAATTAAATATTGCTATTTTAGCTTATTATTCAATATAGGACGACAATACACTTCTCAAATGTGATTTCTAAATAGTACATTTTATCATTAAAATCCACTTTAACATTAATGGTGCTCTGAGGGGGCGGGATAGTGCCGGTGAGGGGGCGATGCCCCCCCGTGGCGCCGGCCCTGCAGACAGTGTTGCTGCAAAAACATAAGAAGCAGTTTCCTCCATCTCCACTATCCAGTGGACTGTACAGCAGCTGTTTTGCGGTCGTGCATTGGCTGTTGTGAAAGTACTGACATAATCATAGCCGTGATCATCCCGATTTAAAATCCTGAATATCAAACATGTTTGATATGATCGGGGCGGCCCCGATTTGTGTGAGAGCAGATCGGGAGGTGCAAGATTCAATCTGTGAACGTCTCACATTACCAGATAATCCGTGCCGAACACCGGGACCGATCGAGGTGCTCGACAAGATTTTTGCTCCAATTCTCAGGAGGGGAAAATCGGGGCAAAATCGGGCTAAAAATCCTGTAGTGTGAGGCCGGCTTAACTTTCAAGTCTGTCTTTGCCAGTCGTCCTGTCTCAGTAAGGCTACAATTGCATCTAGCGGTTGGGAATTATAATTGTATTTTTATTTATAAAATGAAAGACAGTCAAATAATATCATATAATGCAGGTGTGTCCAACCCTGTTCCTGAAGATCGACTTTCCTGCAGAGTTTAGTTCCAACCCTGATCAAACACACCTGTCTGTAATTATCAAGTGCTCCTTCAGATCCTAATTCTCTCGTTCAGGTGTGTTTGATCAGGGTTGGAAATGAACTCTGCAGGAAAGTCGATCTCCAGGACCAGGGTTGATCACCCCTGATATAATGTATATGAACGTGACATTGAGCTTGTGTGATGCATGACATCATATTATCAAATGCAAGTAAACTTTTGAAACATTTACATTATTTATTATACCAAAAATAATGCTAATGCTATATTTAATAATGCAATAAAATACTTTAATATACAATAATGCTAATTTAAATGTTTTAAACGTTTACATTTGCGAAAATGACATGTAAATGATTTTAAGACTATTTTGGCCGTGCTCATCACTGGTCTGGTAAAAGTTATCTGGAGACCAGCTGACCACAACACTACAACATTCACCATGTGACTCACTGGAGACGTCTTTTAAGGACGTGCACACGACGTTTCTGGGACATTAGCCAAAATTATTAAAAAAAAACTGGAGCGTTACCATGACGTCCTCGTGATGTTGTCATTAATAATGTCACACTGACCAAATGACGACCAGCTAACAACATCCTCATAACGTACTGTGTTTACTAGATTATCTCAACTATATGTATATTTAGGCATCACTTCTTACTGATCACAATGAAAGTTACTAGTTTTGAACACTCGTCTGCATTTTTGGGTTCAACACTATTAATCATGGTCAAATTCAACATTCTTAATGTCTCAGCTCAGAAATTACACTCTATAGAAACACAATATACTGTTGGGTGTTATTAGAGTAATAATTATCACCTGTTAAAACAGCAACAGCCTAGCAACCACCCCAAGCATCTTAGCAACTCCATAGCAACAGTCTAGCAACCACCCCAAGTACCTTAGCAACTGCACAGCTACACCCTAGCAAGCACTATAAGCACCTTAGCAACTCCGTAGCGACAGTCTAGCAAGCACCTTAAGAACCTTAGCAACTGCATAGCAACAGTCTGGCAAACACCTTAATTACCTTAGCAAAAGCATAGCAACAATCTGGCAAGCACCTTAAGAACCTTAGCAACTGCATAGCAACAGTCTGGCAAACACCTTAATTACCTTAGCAACTGCATAACAACAATCTGGCAAACACCTTAATTACCTTAGCAACTGCATAGCAACAATCTGGCAAACACCTTAATTACCTTAGCAATAGGGCTGGGCGATATGGCAAAAATAATTTATTGATTATTGCCTTTAAAAATATTGTGATATTTGACAATATGGTCTACCCTGCTCTATGCCGCCCTGCCACACCTACTCCGAATCAGCACTATGCTTGATCCCCGCTACAGAGGTGGCTTTAATTTGAACGAATTGGAGTAAACTAACTGCTTGATGCCATTAATGACTGCCTTCAAAAGAAAAAGCACGAGAATACTGAGGAAGAACAACCAAGCACGAGTGCTCAAGAAACGCCTTTGAAAAAGAAAAAAATAACATTGAGTGGTCTCCTTGGAAAGCCCCCCAAAAAACCCACAAGCGAGGTGGATCGGGCAGCGGCTGAGCTTACGGCCTAACTTTTGGAGGATGTAATTGACGGAGAAGAGAATTCACTTGCGTGTGCCTGCGACAAGCAGTCCGTCTGAGAGGGTTTTTAGCACAGCAGGTCAAATTGTCACCCCTTTTTAAAATGCTTTAACCCTGGAGAAGATGAATATGCTGGTTTTCCTGTCTAAACATCTGTGTTAACTTCACCCTTCACAAATGTTGAATAAATTTTAGGTTATCCTTATATTTTTTAAGCATTATATTGGGTCTAAAATCTAAATCATATTTTTTTTATTTTGACAGTGATTTCCATACACAGTTGATCTTTATATATTTATTTATTTTTGGACACAAGTCTAGGGCTGTGATGGTGGAAGTTTTTTTTTTTTCCACCACGGTGGTAATGGACAAACTACCGTCGGTGGCGCGGTGTTGATATATAATTTTGAAACATAACAAACATGCAGTTTATTTCAGCCTACATAACACTAAAGTAAAGATCAAAGAAATTATACAGTTAACTAAGAAAGTAGCCAAAATAAGAATGGTAAATATTACACAAACATTTGTTGCATAAATTCGTAACAACCTCGACCAACCCTTGTCCAACGGTTCATTAAAATTACCGGCCTGAGTCTTTTCTATCTCTTTCCCATTACACTGTTGCATCCATTAAAATAGCTCAGTTTTGTTTTTAATAGGAACGTGGTTATATTTCTTTTCGTTTCTTTGTAAAGTTAATTTAGAAATATGTTTGGAACATTTTTTGTTTGTTAAATTAACGAAATTAAGATGTTAACCTAACGACCAAGCGGCCAGAGGCAGTGAGTTGACCACAGCCTATGTTGATCGATTTTGCCTTCTCAAATCATCACAACTTGCCTAAAATAAAATCTTCAAGCATATCACAATGTTATTTTATGCACATACAATTGTTTGTTGGAGAGGGGAAGCTAAATGTGTTTTGCAGGACATGGAGGCGCCAGTGCAATCACTTGCAAAAAATTTTAAATACGCCGTAATCTTTGCTCACAAAGGTAAGCGTAATATATCATCCAGAACTATAAAGAGTGCAATTTTATTTGCGTGCACTCACAATATTAACAGAATGTTGTGCTTTTATAAAAAATAAAGAAAACAAACAAGATGCGCTTTCTGATGTTGAACAGGAGCGCTGCACAAAAATGAAATTAAACTCAATGAATATTTGCCTTACAGATAGATATATCTATAGAAAGCTTTAAATTATTACTTTACTACTTTAAAACAAAAAAAAAAAAAAATCAAATTAAAAACAAAAACTCTTTCATTATCCACTGAGCAGATGGCGAGTCAGGATTGTCATCTTTGCCATGCTGGCTCAGAAAACACTAGTTTATTCATTCAAGTATGTCCTTATTTCCTTCCGACACATTCATAGTAATTACCCCAGAGTTTTGCAAGCTTTAGCCTATTGTGTGCGTATGAACGTGAATCTCTTCCAGCAGCTGCGAAGGCACTGAACACTGAACACGGCCACGGCAGAATAATTGTTGCAGAAACACTGTATTTTATGCTTGTAATAGTTTGTGTGATGCGGTGGCGCGGTTGTCATTGGGACGTCACAGCCCTCGACGCAACATAATTTGCTTTCAAAAGAAATGTGTTGAGTAACCTACATGGGTTACTGTTTGAAGCAGTTTGTCAATAAACTGAATATCTAAAATGTGATTCATTGTGTCCTGAATAAACTTTTTTTTTTTTTGTGCCATGCGGTCCACACTCCACAGTCAAGTTATTTTCTTTTTGGCGTTAAACATTTGATTGGCTTTTCTTTGTTTCATTCGCTTAATTATAGTATGTCTATTATTTCTGTTCTGTTATATATAAATGTGTAATATTTCTAAGATATTTTAAACTTGTAGTCAAAGGCTACCGCATTTGTTGTTTATTAAGCCGCTTCTCACAATGTAAATAGATACAGCCTGTGTCTTATCCGTAATAACTTTAATGATGCGCTTTAAGGTGTATGTATGTATTAAAAACACAAAAAGGGTAAGTGTATGGTAACTACTAGGCTATTTAAAATATTTTTGGTGACTTCCTATTTTTAGCCTATCATTTGTCATTTTCCGATATTGTCAATTATCACATGGAAAGCAACTAAATTAGTTGCTAAATTACTAAACTTAATTACCTTAGCAACTGCATAGCAACAGTTTGTTGACTGAATGTGTCTGTGTGTGTTTTCTAGTGTTGATCATGGAGGAGAATCCAGGATTACAGCAGGACTGAAGAAATGTATGTTTACACACACACACACACACATGTTGTGTTTACATGTTTTATGGGGACATTCCATAGGCGTAATGGTTTTTATACTGTACAAACCGTATTTTCTATCGCCCTACACCTACCCTACACCTAAACCTAGCCCTCACAGGAGACTGTGCACACTTTTACTTTCTCAAAAAAACTCATTCTGCATGATTTATAAGCCTGTTTCCTCATGGGGACCTCACAAATGTCCCCACAAGCTCAACATTTACTGCTATTACTATCCTTGTGGGGACATTTGGTCCCCATAACGTGATGAATACCAGGTGCACACACACACACACACACACAGCTGTAGTGATTGTTGTTGTGTTATAAATGTGTGTGTTCTTGTGTTCAGATGCCTGTTTTCTCACACTGGATCCAAACACAGCAAACAATCAACTCAGTCTGTCTGAGGAGAACAGAACGGTGACATGTGTGATGAAGAATCAGTCGTATCCTGATCATCCAGACAGATTTGATGAGTATCCTCAGGTGTTGTGTAGAGAGAGTGTGTGTGGACGCTGTTACTGGGAGATTGAGTGGAGTGGAGATGATGTGGAGATATCAGTGTCATATAAGAGCATCAGCAGGAAGGGACGGGGTCATGAGTGTGTGTTTGGAAATAATAATCAGTCCTGGAGTTTGTTCTGCTCTCCTGACAGATACACATTCACACACAATAACATAGAGACTGATCTCCCTGTAGATGATGATGATGATAATGATGATGATGATGATCATAATATCTATAGAATAGGAGTGTATGTGGATGTGAGTGCAGGAACTCTGTCCTTCTACAGCGTCTCTGACACAATGAGACACATTTACACAGAACAAACCACATTCACTCAGACGCTCTATCACGGGTTTAGTGTTGATTCTGGATCAGTTTCACTGTGTTGATGAATGAGAATAGACTGATGAGAGATTGTACCCATAATGCTTTGAGCTGATGATGAATCAGTAACAGTGAGATGTTATAGAGTCTCTTCATCACATGAATATGAACATGAATCAGAATAAATGTGTGTGATAAATCCTCATATAGACAGTAAGATCAGTGTGTGTGTAAGTATATTTGTGTTTTATTGTCGTGTCTCATCAATCATTTGTTTTATTATGATCAAAATCATCTTTCAGTTGAATACAAACATGATTCATGAACATGTCATTCATTTCTTTCTATTGTTTTTGCACATAAATAATAAAACACAGTCACAAATCAACCTGAAATCAGATTTTAATTGATGTTTGTATCATGAATATAATCAATTCCTCACAAGACTGAAATGAGTTTCTGACATTATAAAATATGACAATAATCACATTACTATAACATTTAGCATTTACTATAATACAATATTTTGTAAATACAGTAAAGTTGTATTATGGGATCTCCTTAAATAAAAAAGCTGTCAGAATATATTTTAAAATATTTAGAGTTTTAAAGTTAATGTGTTTTTTGTGTTTTGGGGGGAATAGAAACTATAAATATGAAGTTTATTATAAATATTATTATATTTCCAATCTTTTTTATTGCCATTTTGTCAGGAAAACACCATGTGTTTTAATCACAGTATATTTATAAAAATCATATTTTTTATTTATTATTTTTATTATTTGTATATTGAATTGATTTAAACAAGTATTGCCTTAGATATAATACAAATATTACTTCAGCTGACATATTTGTATTAACACTTTGTATTAATTTAAATGATTTTAATTATAAATAAATAAATAATAATAGCAATCAAAACATGAATTTAAATCTATTTAAATTATAACAATAATTATATTAATTAAATAAACAGTATGTATGCATACATAAAATAATGTATTTAATAATAAAAACAATAATAATAACACTTATTAATATTAATTTTATACCAGGTAAAAAAACAAAACAAAACAAACAAACAAACAAAAAAAACCCTGAATACAACAATAATCTTGTTGCACTAAAAACGAAAAAAAGTCTGTATTTTTTAATAAAATCAAATTATTATTTTGGGTAATATTATAATGTAAATTATAACAAATAAGAAATACAAAAATATATATTATGATTGCAATAATCATAACAACACAAATATCAATAACGTAATATATTCATTATATTTTTTATTTAAAATACAAAAACATTATTGCAGTATTTATTCAACAAAAAGGCAAAACAATTCTTCTATTTTTATTCAGTAAAAGCCAAAATATGAATTAATAAAATTATAAGATGATAATAAAATAATTGAATTGGTATTTGCAATAATAATATTGTAATATAAATATATTGTAATAATCTTGTAAAATTGAGTAGAACCGAGTAAAAACTCAATAATATAATAATCATTAATAATAATAATAATAATAATAATAATAATAGGATTAAAATACTAAATGTTTTACTTTACAGAAATTGTTTTTTTAATGGATTTGTTAACATTTTATTAATAATGCAAATTTGATGATTAATTGTAACTTATAATATTAAGGAACATGTCATTACTATTTCAGATTTTATTATTATTATTATTATTATTATTATTAAATACTCCCTTTATGTTTTACAGTACTGTTGGATTATTGCAATTGTAATATATTTCTTTGCTCATTTGTTATAATTAAAATAAAAATAATATTAAATATATATTTTATTATTGATATTATTATTATTAAATACTGAAATTTTATTTTACAGTGCAATTTGATTACAGCAATAGTAAGAGTATTTACTTGTGTAATTGGTATTTTTACAATAAATTAATATAAACTGCAATAAAAAGTAGTAATAATATATTAAAAATAGCCAACATATTTAATATTTAGTGTTTTCATATTATAGCATTTTAATTGTATTTTTCAAATTACAATTAATAATAATAATAATAATAATAATAATAATTGATATTGATGTAAATTTTACAACTTAATTTGTTTTAACTTTTAATTATAAAACAAAATTCATATTTTATTTTATTATAATTATTGAAGATATATTAAACATTGTAATAATATTATTGCAATAATATTAAGTTTTATTTATTATATATTATATTATTTATTTGTTTAATTGTTGGTTGTCATTTCAATAAAAAATAGTTCACATTTCATATTATTAATGTTTGTTATTATTATTATTATTGAATATTATCGAATATTGAATATTATTAACTGTTGCAGTTATCATATTGCTCTGTAAAATAAAATGTTAGTTTATAATTAATAATAATAATAATAATTGTTTCTTCTGTTGTTTTATAATAAGCATAAAGAAATGTTATGATTGCAGTAATCCTATCACACTGTAAAATAAAAATTGAGAAGTTAATAATAACCCTAATAATATTATTATTATTTAAATTAAAACAGTTACTATTACAGTAATCCTGTTGACCTGTAAAATAAATTATTATTATGTACTGACCTTTTATTTACAGTACTATATGATTATACAATATGTTTCAAATAAAGTGCGTCATTCTACAATGCAACTTGTTACGGGTGATGTGAATATGGATGATTGGTCTTGTTTTTCCAATGTATAATGCTGTAAATATATTTATTTATAAAATGGGGCATAAATCTGTACCACCAAGAACAAGTAAAACCTCTTTGCCTCAAACATGGCATGTGCCATCAAGAACATTAGGTCAAAAGCCAAAGCCAATCAGCACTGTATCGGTTTCCAAAGTAAAACCACCAAATAGTAAAACCCACAGAGTAAACCGCACGAACGTGGGAATTCTCCCAAATGTTTACTGCCCAGTCCCTGTCCCTTTGCCCTGTGGTGAATTTGAAGAGAATCTGAGAGAAAACCTAAAAACCTCAGGCAGCAGAAGCCACATGTTGAAACTATTAACTGCCAGTGACCAACAAAAAAAACTTGTCACCGCAGAGTTCGGCGACTTACCTTTACGGTCTGTTTTATCCTACCAGTTACCCCAGCAGACTGTGTCCTTTGAAGAGCACCCTACACTGCCTCTTTCTCCACAACCACGCTCTCACGCAACTGTGTTAAATCAGAAAGAAGATGATTTCTATGGAGGTCTGATAATTACACCAGAAGATTCAGTGCACCTGGAAAGTGGAACCAGGGACCAAAGCAGCATTACTTGGCATCGGCTACGTGCCGAGAGGATCACATCAACATCTTTTAAGCGAGTCTGTTCTAGACTTAAAGACTTTGAAAAGTTAGCTGCTGACATGACTGCAAAACAAACCATTCAGACCAAAGCTATGAAAAGAGGAATACAGCTTGAGCCTGTTGCTGCTGCAGAATATGAAAAACTCACTGGAAACAAATTGTTTTCCTGTGGCTTAATAATTAACCATCATGCCCCTCACCCAGGAGCCTCACCTGACAGGAAAGTAGTTGATGTTACAGCAGATCCTGTCCACGGTCTACTTGAGATCAAATGCCCAAACCAAAACAGCTTCAAAAGCTGCTCGTATTTGACAAATGCAGCAGGGAACTACACTCTAAAAAAGACCACGAGTCCAGTTGTTGGACAGATGGGAATTAGTGGGTTTACCTGGTGTGATTTTTTTGTAAAATGTAAAAATGACCACCTTGAACGTATCTATTTCAACAAAGATGAATGGGAGGAGCTGAAGTGTAAGCTTGACTTCTTCTTTTTCAACTGTTTCTTACCTGTTCTGTGCAACAAGAGAGTGTGAATAGAAACAAAGCCACAAACTACCTTTTGCAGTGTATTGAATTCTTGAAGAGATTGTTTATCCAAAAATGAAATGTAGTCATCACTTGCTTACTGATAAGGTTTTCCAAACCTGTATAAATTTCTTTTGTCTGCTGAACACATTAGATACTTTGAGGAATGTGGGTAGCCATAGTATGGAAAAAAAACACTACAGAAATCAACTGTTAACTGGTTGGTTAAGTATCTTCTGTGTTCACTAGGTGAAAGAAATTCATAAAGGTTTGGAACAACTTTATGGTAAGAAATTTATGACCAAATTTCACAACTGGATAAACTATTTTCTTAAAATGTCAAATTCATTGCATTCTCTGTTAAATAGTCATTCATGTGTCATGAAAAACTTTTTCCTGTACAAAAAAAACAAAACAAAACAAACATCTTTATAAAGTGTAAATATGACAAATGAAACTGGATTCCAATGAAATGCAGAAATGTTTTTTATTGTTTGTTTTTTTAATTCTCTCAAACTTCAGACATGTCTGAAAATATTAACATTACAAATATTAATATAAAAAGAAAAAATAGAAAAAATATATAGTGTCTGTGTGGTTTTTGTTACAAAAATGAGGTATGTAAACTGTACTATTAAATTTATATTTTAAATATAAAAAATGGTGTATATATAGATATACATATCTGTGTAGATAGATATATATTTTATATTATATAACTACTATATGTGTACTACATATATTTTTTAATATAAAAGATTAAAAAGAGAAATTATTTTTATGTATACACTACCGTTCAAAAGTTTGGGGTCAGTAAGACTTGTAATAGTCTTTAAAGAAGTCTCTTATGCTCATCAAGGCTGCATTTATTTGATTAAAAATATAGAAAAAAACCCAGTAATATTGCAAAATGTTTTTACAATATAAAATAATGTTTTTTATTTTAACATACTTTAAAATAGAATTTATTCCTGTGATGAAAAGCTGAATTTTTATCAGCTGTTACTCCAGTCTTAAGTGTCACATGATCCTTCAGAAATCATTCTAATGTGCGGATCTATTATTAGAATGATCAATGTTGGATAATATCAACAGTTGTGCTGCCAAATATTTTTTGGAACCTGTGTTTTTTTTTTTTCAGGATTCTTTAATGAATAACAAGTTTAAAAAGTACAGTGTTTATTCAAAATATAAATATTTTATAACAATGTAAATTATTTATTATTAACTTTTAATAAACTTTTAATTATTAACTTAATACATCCTTGGTGAATAAAAGTATTAATTTCTTTAAAAAAAAAAAGAAACAATAAAAATGTACTGACCCCAAACTTTTGAACGGTACTGTATATGCAGCATTGCATATTTATATATAAATATATAATTTTAAAAATGTATGTCTTTTAATAATATGGTATGTAAAAATTTAGTGTATTATAAATATAAAAATAATTATATATATACATATCTATCTACTGTACATAATAGATATACAGATATACAAATTTCACGTGAACACAGGTGGGACATTTAAATGTTCAGTCAAAACAGTGGACCCTGAAAAATTGTGAGGATGCCACATACAGTCCAGAGCTGATTTACTGAACCAGCCAATGAAAGTGGAATCACCCGATCGAAAATGTGATATTCCTTGATGCGACGAATGGCCCGTTCAATGTGTATCCTTAGACGTGCAATGTTGTGTGTGTGTGCGAGATCTTCATGGCTGAACTGGCCACTTGGGCCAAGAAAAGGGGGGATTATTGTTACAGTTCTGTCTGTTTGTTTTCTTGGTTTTTCCCATTGTCTCCCCCCGTCGATCTGTCTGATTTGGTTTAGTCCTTGTTAGCGTCATCTGGTTCACCTGTCTTTGTAATTAGCACACCCTTTATAAATCTGTCTTTGTCATTAGTTCCTTGTTGGTCTTTATTGTTGGTTTATTGTTTCTACGTGTGTGGATATTCCTGCCTGTTCCTGCTTGTGCTACCTGAAGATTATATTAAATATTGTTGCTTGTTATCTCGTCTCTCGTCTCTCGTCTCGTTCCGTCCAGCACGCAGCGACTGCGTAACAGAAAGACCGACCGACTACAGTTTACCCGGCGTTATTCCCCTACGTTTATTTTTCGTCCTTTTTCTCAGTGTTTTGTTTTTGATTTATTATCATGGATCCCACCGTTAAGATCATTATCCTGGAGCAGGGGAATCGCTCTCTCGAGGACCACACCAGAGACTTTGTGCACCTCGTGCCACACACACACTACCCGGACAGCTGCTTGTGCACGTTCTATCGTGTGGGACTGAACACCACCATCAAGGCGCAGCTGTCCGGGGAGGGTCCTCGAGAGAGCATCGCCGATTACATCGAGTGGGTGCTGGCGTCCTGTGGATCATCATGGACTGTCGACATCGTCGAGAAGGACGTCAGCCCCACTCAAGACCCAGAGCCCAGCCAACCATCACCCCAACACGCGGAGTATGAGCCCGAGCCCACCGCAGATGAAGAGCCAGAGCCAAGAGCGACAGAGCCAGAGCCTGACACGTCTGACCAGGTGCGAGAGCCGGACACTACTTCCGCGAAGGTGGAGTGCTGCGTGGAGCAAGAAAGGGCTATGGAGAGCCCTGCCCACTGCACCACCGCTGGGGGTGAGCTTGAGCAAGACTCAGGGGATTTAATAGACTTCTTTACTGAATTATCTACCTGTTATGATCATCCTGTCTGCCTGGAATTCCCACCCACCCACCCTCTTCTGTCTACATCCATGTCTGTCTGGCCACCGCTGTCCCCTGACAGCCCCTCTGCTCACCCTCAGCCCACCACCTGTGCAGTGGGCTCGCCGCGGGTCTGCCAGCTTCCATCGGTGTCATGGCTGGAGGATCCCTCAGCTCCGCCTCCAGCCTCAGAGTCCAGAACTCCGCCTCGGCCCTCCGACCCTGCGGCTCCACCACGGCTCTCAGCTCCCTCGTCTCCACCGTCGCCCGTCGGTCCACCAGCTCCACCGGGCTCCCTCGTCCCTCCGGCTCCGCCTTGGTCGGTCGTCGTCCCGCCATCGCCTCGGGACTCCACTCCTCCGGCTTTGCCTCGTCGCTCCATCCCACCGGCTCTGTTGGGCTCCTCCCTCCCTCCGGCACAGCCTCCATCCTCTGCCGCTCCGGCTCCGCCGCGGACCTCCGGATCTCCACCTACACCTCGGTTGCCAGAGCCTAGGGCTTCGCCTTGGCCCTCTGGATCCTCGGTGTCGCCCAGGATCTTCGGCTCTTCGTCTCCGCCTCGGGCTCCTCCGCCAGCTGCTCCGCCTCTGTCGGTTGGCCCCATGGAGTCGTCAGCCCTTCTTCCACCATGGCTCCTCCCTCCATCGGCTCCACCGTGGGTCATCATGGCTCCGTTCTGGGTCATACTAGGTTCCTCCTGCTCCGGGTCCCTCCTGTTTCCTCCCTGGCTCCTCCCACCTTCGTCGCCCCCTTGGACTCTGTTGACTCTGGTTTTTGTCCCCCTTCCGGGGTTCCGTCCTCCGCCGAAGCCTCCTCCCCCATGGACTCTGGTTTTTCTGTTCTTTTTTTTCGCCTCCTAATCTGTTTTGTTTTGTTTTCTACGGCGCGAGGACGCGCCTATTCGGAGGGGGGCGTAATGTTACAGTTCTGTCTGTTTGTTTTCTTGGTTTCTCCCATTGTCTCCCCCCGTCGATCTGTCTGATTTGGTTTAGTCCTTGTTAGCGTCATCTAGTTCACCTGTCTTTGTAATTAGCACACCCTTTATAAATCTGTCTTTGTCATTAGCTCCTTGTCGGTCTTTATTGTTGGTTTATTGTTTCTACGTGTGTGGATATTCCTGCCTGTTCCTGCTTGTGCTACCTGAAGATTATATTAAATATTGTTGCTTGTTATCTCGTCTCTCGTCTCGTTCCGTCCAGCACGCAGCGACTGCGTAACAATTATCACTGCGGCATGAATTTCATCAAGTACATCTTTAATTAGAAAGCCTTTATCTACCATCACAGCATCTCCCTCTTCAAGAAGATTCAAAATGCCAGATGACTTGGTGATCTCTTTATCAGAGATGCTTCCTGTGTAAAGACTGCTGACAAAAGTCATGCTCCTATCAGGGGAAATTCCCACCAGAGATTTGAGTGTAGTTGTGCCTTTGTAGTGCGAGTAAGTCTCAGAGTTCAGTACCTTTGAGCTGGCAGTTTGGACTCGAACTTCAGTACAATCCAGGATGACTCTGGTTTTGGGGTAAAGAGCTTTAAAATACTCTGGCATAAGTTCATCAACTGCAGCTCTACTTGGCCATATAGGCAGACTCCCCAGCATGAAGTACAAATAATTTGCCCAGGTAACACAGATTCAGCTGACTGTACTTTGTGAAACATTGAAACGCAGAGCAAGGTCTTGTTCAAGAAGGCCCAGTCTAATCCGGCAAAGAAACATGAAAAATTGATTAAACAGGGAGAGATGTTGTGCCTGTGAACTAGTGTGGCTGGTTGCACTAGTTCTTTGCACTTGAGCCCATGAGGCCATGCTCTGTGCTGTGGGCTGTAGAGCCAAGAAAACTGCTGTTAAAGTGTCATAGTCTGGGAACCCAGTGTAAAACTGGATGAGTTTTGGATTACCCATAAAATTCTGAATGCCAAACTGCTGACTGTTGAGTGCTTCATTTTCCGCAGACAGATGGGAAATTTCCTCCCGTGCAGCTACAAGCTGCTCCTCAGTAGTCATGGGCTCCACACAGTAGTCATGATCGGTGTTTGGCATCTCTGTGACATGACTAGGTTGACAGAATTAGAGCGGGCAAGTAAAATAAGCTGAATTTACATACCTATTCATGTTTATTGCTCACTTGATGCATGCATATACACATTCTTTTTCTACGATAGACTTCTACTAACCATTCTTTGCTGCTTCGGTCCATCCTTTGTAGAACTGCAAAGAAAGAAGAGAGCATTAAGACCCAGACATGTAACAATATTACATACAGTTGGTTGGACAAAATAATGTGAACACCCAATAAGATAGGGCTTAATAACATTTGTGTAGGCTACAGCGGGGGGAAAAACATTGTGATTATCATTTATTCATATATTTGTTTATGTTCACTTAATAAATAAGTGAAGAATAAAAACCAAAAGTGAATAATAGGGGCCTTCAGAAACTAATAAAGATTATGAACAACAACACAAAGCAACTGGCACAAAGTGACAGCAAACCTTAATATTCACCTTGAACACTAATGTTTCCACAGTAACTGAGAGAAGAAGTGAGAAGCACATTCTCTCCATCTCTGAAGAAAATGCCAAATGTTCTGATAGATGACATTTAACTACCCAGGTGAACAAAAGAGCACTTCCACAATGTACTTAAAGTGCTCTATTTTCATGCACTAATTTTGTACTTAATATGCAAAAACAATATTACGATAAACGGTAAGATCATCTAAGTGTACTGAACTGTGCTATTTTGGGACACCATAAATATGAAGTAAATGTGCTTTTAACACACTATCTCTGTATTTAAAACACGTATTTAGTTACCGCTTGTAGTACACTATAATCCTTCTTTCATACACTAGTACACTGACATGTAATACAACTGAGACATGTAATAAAATACAGAGATAGTATGTTAAAAGCACATTTTAGTTCATATATTAATGGTGTCCCAAAATAACATGAGTACACCCTAGTGAAAAAAAAATATGCTAAGTATACTTGCAACCAGACTAATTGTCAGTATACTTCAAGTGTGTTACTGATTAGTTAACTTGAAGTGTGCTATTTTGGAACAACTAATTTTGTGCTAAGTATATTTTAGTTGTAATTAAATTGTAGTAAAGCATAACTGTAAGTGTATTTAGTGTACTTTCATGTGCTAAATTGGAACAACTTCAAGTATACTTAGTATACTTTAAGTAAGTATATGCTGTAAGCTAATTGCATGCTTGATTAGTGATATTAAAGTGTACTTTGTTTGTATTACAAGTATATTACAAATTAATTAAGGGTGTCTTCAAAATATACAAGAAACACACCATAAATATATTATTTTTGAGTAAAAATATGCAATTTTTTTCCCCAATGCTGAATGCACTCGTTGTCAGGGTCATTAAAACAGTGTGAGTGAAATTCAATTGTTGGCCATGCAATAGTGTTTACTTGGCTGTACTTGTGACATCACAAACTAGTAGCTGAACTTCCTGTCCAGTACACTGTAAATCCTAATAAGTTCAGCTTACTTAAAAAAAAGTTTGGAAACCAATTGCCTTATTTTGTTAAAGCAAACTTAAAGGTAAAACTAAAGTTAATTTAATAATCAGTTTAAAGTAAAGAAAGCAAACTCTTACAGAGTAAATTAACTAATAAATATTAAGTAGGTTTAATGTCATTTCTAGTTAACATACTCCAGGACATTTACTAATCTTACTTAAGATTTAATAGTAAGATTACTTTATTAATTCTATTTACCTAGCAGTGTTATTTTGTGTTGTGCAAACATCTTAAATACTGTTATTCTCAACATGGATTTAATCTGCCATTTTAAAATATGGGAACTTAAAACATTTCGTGCAATCGGTTTCCACATTTTCTTTAAGTAAACTGAACGTATTTTTATTCGTTCAACCAGCATGAAATGAACTTAATACAAGTTTGAAATTCTCAACAGTTTATTTTTGTAAAAAACTTTAAGAATATCACAATAATAAAAATTAGCTTTTAAAACATCTGTGTTCTTATAATACTCTTTACAGACTTCTTAACTAAACAACACTTTGTTGTCATAACATTATCGTGACCCACTGGAACACTGTTAAACAATAGAGCATTTTCAGAATGGCATGCAAACAGAACAGCAAAAATAAAATACAGGCCTTTAAAACCCATTCATGACAATTCTTCCCTCCATGATTGCCTTTATTGCATCCACAATGAGGGCATGTCCTCTGGTAGAACTGTGAGCAGGTCTACAACTGCTTGACTGAAGTCTGCATCCACATCCTAAGTAGAGAAATAAAATAGGTAGAGTGTAAATTTCTTCATTTCAATACTGGAAATGTTCTAAAAGCATATATTGACAAGGAACTTTTAATGCTTTTAATTTATAAGCAAATTGATTCAAATTGATGACCAGAGTGAGTGTACAATGAGCTGTGCAAACATCAAGTACAAGGAAATGTAATTAAGCTTTAAATTATGATCACCAAAGAGAGATGACGAGATTTATAGTGTGACAGTGACATTTCACAATACATGATTTAAATCAGAGCAAAAGTGTAAATTATCATTTGTGTCAACTATTACTGCATGCCTTGTCTTGGAAGTCTTGGAATATTACACACAAGTTCCATGGACTACATTTTTTGTACATTGTTTTCAACATTATAGATGTGAATTCACAGAACTTTTTTTTTTTTTTTTACAACATGCTAAGAATGCTAAGAGCATTTTCTCTCGTGTTATGGAGTGATGGATCACACCCATCATTTACATGATTTTATCTTAAAGGGTTTGTTCACCCAAACCAAAGATTAAAATTAGCCCATGATTTACTCGCCCTCAAGGCATCCTAGGTGTGTATGACTTCATTCTTTTAGACCAATCCAATCAGAGTAACATTTAAAAAATGTCCTGGCTCTTCCACGCTTTCCATGGCAATGGGCGAGTGTTTCTGTTCAACAGTTCAAAAGGAGTGCAATCCATCCATAATAAAATGTGCCTCACACATGAATAAAGGTCTTCTGTAGTGGATTGATGCATTTTTGTAAGAAAAATATACACATTTAAAAAGTTTTAAACACTTTTCTCTCACTTCCACTAACTGTCATACGTGCAAGCCTTTCCAGGTGGATGTTGTAGGACGTTTGTGTGCATGTGCTGGTGTAAATATGCTAAGTAAATATGCAAAGAAAAGTTTGTTTACAGGAGCAAAGGAAGCAAAGTTTCCTTACTTTAGCAAAAGAAAACCAGTCTGCTCTTGGTTTATATTGAAATCCTCCGACATTCTTCTTTGTGGATCTTTGTTTTATACTTCTAATTCGTTACTGGTGTTTCATTTCGCTCTGTCCTGTGCTTCCATGTTTGTCACTAATCACCGGCGCATACACACACGTACATCCTACATCAGCTGCCCGGGATGGCTTCTGCCTATGGCAGTTAGCGAAAGTGAGAGAAAAGTGTATAGTTTTAAATATGGACATTTTTCGTACAAAAACATATATTCGCTACAGAAGGCCTGTATTCACCTCTCGGAGCCGTGTGAGGCACGTTTTATTATGGATGGACGCATTTTACTGCACTTCATTAAACTGTTGAACAGAAACAGCCACCCACTGACATTATAAAGCTTGGAAGAGCCAGGATATTTTTTAATATAACTCTGATTGTATTGGTCTGAAAGAAGAAAGTCATATACAATAGGGCTGTACGATAAATTGCATGCGATTGTCATGCGCATCTTGTCAGTAAAGACGGTTATGTGATTACACAGAGCCTTAGTTCACTGACAAGCTACGCAATATCGCGTTCATACGCGCAGGTGAATCGCATTCGATTATGAACGCGATATTGCGTAGCTTGTCAGTGAACTAAGGCTCTGTGTATTAAATTCCGCTCCATCTGAATGCATGTGATAGAGATTTACTACTAATCACAGAACCATCTTCACTGTCGAGATGCACATGACAATCACATGTGATTTATCGTGCAGCCCTAATATACACCTAGGATGCCTTGAGAGTGAGTAAATCATGGGCTAATTTCCATTTTTGGGTGAACTAGGCTCTTTATTTCAAGAAGTTTATTTCAAAGTGTGTAATGATGTTTGTGATCACTCAACACAATTTCACGAATTTAAAGCATTTACACCAATTTCAGTAATAAACTGCTTCACAAAAGACAAATATAGCATCTACTGCAAAACTAAAAAAAAAAAAAAATACACAGAACCTTTGACAATTTTTCATAACCAGAACTATATTCATATTGAATAAAACAAAATGATGTGAGCAGAAAATCCAGTAATACTTACGAAACACATCCTGTAAAATTCCTGTGGGTCATCCTCCAGGATGACTGAAAGGCCCTGAAGTACTGCAGTGGAAACATCAGATGACTATGAAAAAATAGAGACAGGCTAAGGATAACAATCATAAGCAAATCATGATTTAAAGATGACAACTACAGCCAACATGATAAAGAAATACCTTTTAATTAACTTGATGTGAAATTTAAAATCCTTTTTTCTAGAAAATGTCAAAAGTGCAGAGTCTGTGTCCAGTGCTGCGCAGAACTCAGATCCGAGATATGCGACTGAATCCTGCAAAGATCTAAGAACAAACATTAAGTGGCTATTAACATTTTGAAGGACACAATCCATAAACACACTTTTTGAAAAGAAATAGGGTTTTGAAAATTTTGGAAATGAAAAAAAAAAAACAGGTTCACCCAAAAATAAAAATTAGCTATTAATTTACTCACCCTCACGCCACCCAAGATGTTCATGAGTATTTTTCTTCAGCAGAACAGCAAAGAAGATTTTTAGCTGAAAATGTGGCCTTTGGTGATTGATAAAATTTAAGTCAGAGACTGTCCATTTTTGGAGGGAAAAAACATATCAAGGAGCACAAAATTAATACATGTTGCTCCTGATGATATACTGAGGTTTTATCAAGATGATCGATCTGTGGAAGAAAATGAAATAAATGCTTTTAAGTCTCATTTACTGCATTCATCTTATATTTATCTAAGTAGATCCTCTCTGCAAAGTATAAAACACAAATGTAAAGAATGTCTGTTATGTCACAAACATAGCACTTGTAACAAACATAAACTAAAGCATCTGAACTTACATTTCCACTGCACAGCAGTCATCAGCTGGTATTCTAAAATAATAAAAAAGTGTTA
This sequence comes from Labeo catla, assembly GCA_012976165.1. Taxonomy (NCBI): domain Eukaryota; kingdom Metazoa; phylum Chordata; class Actinopteri; order Cypriniformes; family Cyprinidae; genus Labeo; species Labeo catla. The sequence continues at coordinate 69,387 of VONZ01001398.1, read as the reverse complement.
TCCATCAATCAAAAATCAGTGAACAATGAACAAACAAAACCAAATGTATAGAGTATTTTTTTCTTATGTAATGTAAATGGAAACATCTGGTATTTTAAAACTAAGATCGTTAACTTACATTTAAATAAGTTTCAATGTTATATATACTCTGCTTGAGGAGGTGGGGGTGATGGGTCTGCTAAAGACTCGTTGACAATCTCAGAATGCGTGTTGTTTGTTACTGCCTGCACATTACCGTAATTATCATACTAAGCACGCATACTATTTTCGTCGCAACCAGGTATTTCTAACAAATAATGCTACGGCTTGACTACAGTTTAGCACTCATAGTTGCTTTCAAAATCGCTGTGTCAAGTTAAAAAGAGTTATTTTAAAAGAACCCGTCTGAAGATGTAGCGTTCTTTTTTCCATCCATTTGTACACCGGATTGCGCGCTCTCTAGCGTGAATGCGGCGGTGTCTCTGAGCTTCTCATTCGAATGTACCGCGTCCAGAATAAAATATCCTACAGCATATGCTAAGCGTTTACAGAAATTAAAAACGATCTCCTCGTTTGAAGTGTTTTGTTTACTTCTCACTGAATTTTGAATTCTGCAAAACGTCACATGAAACAACCGTCGTTCAAATTACTCCTATTCTCGTAACTTATCACTAGCACGAATGGATAACATAGTAATTAATAGACAACCAGCAGCTAATTTTACAGATATGAAGTGGACATTAAGTTAAGTGGTTTGAACAGAAATCGCTTCAAATAATGTGCAGGGTCAACCGTGTTTGAGTTCTTTGAATGGGCTAAGATGTTCCACAAAACAACATGCAGCAAAGTGCATAAAATCTAACCATCATAAGGACTAACAAGCAGAAAATGAGACTTAAATGAAAAGCTTTTACCTTGATTTTACCGAAATAGATCCTCTGCAAACACACGTTGCAGGCCCGTAGCCAGCCTAGCGGAAGGGGGGGTTCTTTTTTTCCAAAAAGTGGACCTTTTCCGTTCCCACCCATTTTGTATTTAACTATGAGGTTAAAATACTTCATTTTGTTGACTACTTATTCACCAATTTGCGCTGTATTATCATGTCTGCTAGTATCTTAGTAAGCATGATTTTTGTATTCACCAAAAATATTTACTACAATGTTGTCAAACTGTTTACCAAGATATCGCCTTGTTCAGTAAATGTACACAAATACCTAAAGCAATAAGTTAGTTAATTAAATGAACGACATTTTAATGCAATAAATGAACACATTGTTTAGAAAATTTTATACATTTTAAAGTGAAATTCATTCATTTGGTGTACTTTAAGAACTCAAAATTAAGAGATCCAACCCATGTTCATTGTGCAAATTGAACAAACAAAAAGGTTGATGACAGTCTGAAAAAAAGGTTCTAGAACTGCCCCTGGTCAGAATATACTGTGTTCTTCCTTGACCCATGCCACACCCTTCCACTGAGTTTTCTGAGCCCCCATTCTGGGCCCCTTTCAACCTCTGAGCCCTATGCACTCTTTCCTCCTTTTCAAAATACAAATATCAAGAAAGGAATTTTATGCAGCGTTTTTTTTAATCAAATTTAAGGCTTTTTGTTACTTTTTTTAAAGACCTGCAGAAATAGAATTATTAATATGGAATAAACAAGATGTCTGATATCCTGATTTACAGCTCAGATGATGTTCATTATCAAAAACAGTAACATCTGTAAAAATTATAACAAGCTTATTTTTATATGATGAAATTATTAAAAATAATTATTCACCTCAACACCATGATATAAAAATGAACTACATGGCTTCTAGGTATTTGTATGAAGAACAGTGGTCTTAGTATAAATGCACAAACGCTATTAATCACAAAATACTGTAATTATATTCCATTACTCCTTTAATAGATTTAATACATGTCTACATAATAATATAACACAGTTCGATAGGTACCACAATTCTGCTGCAATACCATAGTGCAGTCAGTGTTACAGTAAAAATAATCCATATTAAATGATTCTGACTATCGTTGCGCACAGTTTTTCTCCTGTTAGTCAGCGCTGTTTCATCTGTTTAAATCGCCGTGTCATTGTGTTCTTCACCGAATTCAAGCGCTTCACTCTGGATCTCACAGCGCTGTTTATTGATCGCGAGTAAACGCATCTGCTGTAGTAAACGCTCCGCTGCTGTTTGAACTGTGATCTGTAGTGGATAACGCGCGCTTCAAACGACTATCCATAACGCGATTTTTCTCTTTCCAAATTTAAGACCTCTTGAAATTATAATTTAGACTTTTCTTATACTAATTAAAGTATTTAATACTTTTTATGGCTTTAAAAATTCGTTATTTAAAAGAACACTTGTTGATTTAAAAAAAAAAAAACGTACATAAATTGTGGACCTTTGGCTGGATGGGTGGGTCGTTCGAACCACCCGAACCCCCCCTGGCTACGGGCCTGCGTTGAGTCTTCAGCCGTTGTGCTTCTGCGACGTGGGGGAGGGGCAATTGTCGCCCAGTGCGCATGCGTAACAGCATGTCTTGGACATTTTGAGTAATTTTACTTAAATTTCATTAGTTATGGGAACTATCTGTTGTAATATTTCAGCAATGAAAAAAAATTAGTAAACTCAACATTTTGGTTAAAATAGAGTAAACTTACTAGTATTTTTATAGCAAGGAATACTATTTGGTTTTACAGTCTAGAACACTTTTTCTAGTGTTCGTATGGTGTGCTGTTGGTATAAAATTATAAATGCATTGATGTACATGGACCCCTCTGTGACATTGTATCAATTTATTAAAATACTTAAATCACAATTACAAGAGTAGCATTTTGTATGTATGCATACACTTCATTTAATAATGTTTTAAATGGGCTTTAAATGCATTTATCATGTTTTATTACTTTCTGTTGTAAGCATGAAGTACACTTAAAAATTACTCCAAAATTTTACTTAAAGCATACTAACAAGTTCTTTAATAATGTACTTTAAAAGTATACTTTCAATGCATTGTTACATTTCAGCACACAGTTAAAAATAATACTAAAATATATTTACATAAAGTGCAAATAAATACACTTTTAAAAACAAACAAAACTACATTTCAAGTATATTTTTAGAAAATATATTTTTTTAGAAAATATACTAAATTACAATTATTTTAAAGTGTGTTAAAAGTTGTATTGTGAAAATAGGTAAAAGCATGGTGGTAATACACTTATAATATATTTAAAGTTAGTACAACTTTTGGTTAGTATATTTGCAATGTACTATTGAAACAGGAAATATATTACAAATACAATAAAGTATACTTTTTTTTCACTAGGGCTGATATATAGTTAGAGCCAGAGTCTAGCAGTGTCATTTCCTCTCCAACATCTGGGACTGACACTTGACTTCCAACACTGAACACATATTCACAAACTTGTAAAGCAACTTCTAAGTAAGTTCAGCAGCCTTTCCTGAAAATGAAACTTTCATTTTAACTGACTGAACAACAAAGAGTTTAGATGATGTGATTTTCATCACATCTCATTTTTTCTCACATCTCTTCAGCTTCCTCTTCCTCTTTCTATTCCTCTTTCCAGAGCTGTTGATCAACACAACACTTCAGAGGAAGAAAAAGACAGATGTACAAACGCTGAGGTGAGAGCTTCATCTTTCTCCAGTTGTTTTTTTAGGTATGTGTGTTGTCTTATGATGTGTCACTGGTCAATTTGTGCTTCTGAGACTGATGCTGTGCTGAAGTCATTTTGATGAATTCATTTAAATTTCTTTATATCGTGATCAAACAGATGATCAAGTGTGTCTTTGTCAGTAAATCACAAAAAGCTGCATATTCTGATATTGTTTTTACTGTGTTTATTAGTGTGTCTGTGATTCTCAAACAGTCTTTCTTATCATGTGCTCTTTACACTTTGAGAGAGAAACTATCACTCAACAGCTTTGTGTCTAGGGCTGGGTACAGAGTTCGATACTTTTTAGGCACAGACCGAGATTTAAATAAGATTTATATTCCACTTTTACTCAACTCATTTTAAACCACCAGCGAGTATTTGCAATAACATCCGTTTGTGTTGAAATATGTTATGTGCTCATAACAGAGTCAGAACAGCAGCTGCAGAAGAGAGAAGGCATATAACGTTACACAAACCGGCAGACAGAGCTGGAAGGTGCTACACACTCAGCAAAAACTCACTGAAAAGACGACAATGGCAGACGTCTAAACAACGTGAACATTTGGTTGAAAAGTGAAAGGTGAAAAGATGTCTAGGAAAAGACATCCAAATTAGTCTAAATGTGGTTGTAAAGCGAAAGTTAAAAAGACGTCTTTTTCAGGCCGCATTTCAACCGTAAATTCATGATTATATTTATCTCATATTCAAAATAAGACAATTCACAAAATAGTACTAAAACATTTGACACATTAAATACATCTTTCAAGTAAAAAACACTTTCCAGATCACAAATTAAGCCTGCATTTGATTAAACATACTGTGAAAACAGTAATATTATGAAATATAACTATATGTTTTCTATATGAATACATTGTGAAAGGTAATTTATTCATGTGAACTAAATTTTCATTATGATTACTCCAGTATTCAGTGTCACATGACTCTTCAGAAAACATTTGCTGCTCAAGAAACGTGGAAAACAGTTGTGCTGCCCAATATTTTTTGTGGAAAACATATTTTCAGAATTCTTCAAATAGAACTTTCAAAGGAGCAGTATTTATTTGAAACTGATTTTTCAAAACAATAATCTTTGAAATACTGAAAATGTTTATAAAACAGAACAATGATCAATTCTAACCACATTAGAACATATTTCACCCAAAAAATGCTAATTTTGCCATTAATGACCCTAATGTCACTCCAAACCCATAAAAACACTTTTGTGCAGAATGCAAGTAAAGATATTTTTAACAGATGCCTTGTGTATGCAAAAAAAAAAAACAGCAACAACAATAAAATTACATCTTTATTCACAAATTATGCATCTCCAATGCATTTTCACAAAAGCACCATAAGATGTTCAGACAGCTCTCACACCAACACAACACTGATGCATCATGGTGCTCTTGTGAACATTTTTTTGTCAATAAAAATGCAATGTTTTTTTGTGCATATAAACAATTTACATCACTTAATAAAAGTAAGGTTAAACAACTGGAGTCACATGGATTACTTTAATGCTGTATTTACTACCTTTCTGAGGCTCGAAAGTGGTAGTTACATAAAGTGTGAAACAGAGGGACAGAAATTTCTCAGCTTTTATTAAAAAGATCTACATTTATGTTTCAAAGACCAAAAGTTTTACAGGTTTGGAAAGACATGAAGGTGAGTGCTGAAAATGTTTGGTTTAACTAACACATTAGTTAATCGGTTTCCTCAGGGGCATCAGTAGATCTCTGCCTGATCTCTGATCTTCTGCTTCTTCTGCTCCTTCCACCATCCCAATCCTGGATTATTGAGCCACAATGAAAGTTTCCACTTTAAATGCTTTAGCCTGGCTGCTTTTTCTCCAGCATCTAAAATGAGAAAGAAAACAAGAACCAAAATGTAAATGTTAAAAACAAACAAACAAAAGAGGGGGAACTGACTTACAGCATGAGAACAATTTTCTAGAATTTGTAACACAGTTTTGTGTCACTTCCTATATATGCATCACAAATGTGGTACAATTAAAATTACTATGCAAAAATTCAGCTGCTGAAATGTTAAATGGACAGTACATAAGAACCGTACTGAAACAGTGATCCCTAAAATGGTTATAAAAGCCGAAACATATATAAATACTGAGAATGACATTAAAAAAAAAAAAAAAATTAAAAAAAGCACTTACACAGCAAAAGATGCAGTGACCTGAGGCTGAATGGTCTTTGGTTTTATTTAGTGATTGACACACAAACAAAATGGAACAGAAAATAATAATATCACTGAATATGAGTCAAATATTGCATATTTCTGTTCAAATGAAAGTGTCCTCATTCTTCATGAGTGATTATTAACTAATTAGTGTGTCAGGGGTTCTTCTCAACTCTGACCCTCAGTGTCCACTGCCATACAGAGGGTGCGTCTCAATCACCTTAATAGTTTGCTAGGTTGTGAATTGATAAATTGTGTTCACAAATTCAGACATTGATAAGGACAGTGGCTCACTACACACTGGTGACTATTTCCATCATCACTGTACAGCATCACTACTGATATTTACACACAGCATTAAAATGAATATCTCTTTTATTGCTATTTACAATACATTATGATAAATACTTTGTTACCTAAATGTGCAAGATTTCAGCCATAAATAAAATGTAAATGTTTGCTAGATTAGACATTACCCATCTAGAGATGTATGTTTATGCTAAAATATGATATTGGTTTGTGTTTTAAAATTGGTCACATGTCATTTTGTAGTGAATTATCTCTTAAGTTTTGAGCTTCAGAACTTCCTATAAGGGAACGTAGTGAGCATCGATGCTTCCTGATTTTCACAGCTGTTTAGGGAGCACACATTTCAGTGCACAGTAAAAAGTTTGTGATTAAGGCATCCCTTAAAGGAGAAGTCCACTTCCAAAACAAAGATTCACAGATAATGTATCACCCCCTTGTCATGCAAGATGTTCATGTCTTTCTTTCTTCAGTCGTAAAGAAATTATGTTTTTTGAGGAAAATATTTCAGCATGTTTCTCCATATAATGGACTGATATGGTGCCCCAATTTTGAACTTCCAAAATACAGTTTAAATGCAGCTTCAAACGATCACAAATGTGGTTGTAAATGATCCCAGTAGAGGAAGACGGGTCTTATCTAGCGAAACTATCGGCTATTTTCATTAAAAGAATACAATTTAAAACACTTTTTGATCTCAAACTCTCGTCTTGCCTTTCTGTCCCTGAACTCTGTGTATTCTGACTGTTAGGGTATGTTGAAAAACTCCAATTGTATTTTCTCCCTCAGCTTCAAAAATCATTTCAAAATCATCCTACATCGCTGCAGAAGAACCGACCCAGTGTTTGCAAAGTGAACATGCAAAGAAGATCAAACACCCTCAACAAAAAAGGTAAAACATTGATAGAGGATGATTTTGAAGTTGAGGGAGAACATGAGATGGGAGTTTATCGACATACACTAACTGACATGAACCAGAACAAAAACAGTTCAGGCAGAGTAAGACAAGACGAACGTTTGGCATTAAAAAGTATATAAATTGTATTCTTTTTATTAAAATAACCAATCGTTTCGCTAGATGAGACCCTTCTTCCTCGGCTGGGATCGTTTACAACTGCATTTGTGATCGTTTGAAGCCGCATTTAAACTACATTTTGAAAGTAAAAAATCGGGGCACCATATCAGTCCATTATATGGAGAAAAATGCTGAAATGTTTTCCTCAAAAAACATAATTTCTTTATTACTAAAGAAAGAAAGACATGAACATCTTGGATGACAAGGGGGTGAGTAGATTATTTGTTAATTGTGGTTCTGGAAGTGTAGTTCTCCTTTAATCACTGACTAATGATCAAGGGACCTGAGAGATACACACCCATAGTTCAGGTAACTTTAAAGTTATTAAAACTGAAGACATTGATTAGTTTGTTCAGGTGCACTGGACTAGGTTGGAGCAAAACGCATGTAAGTGGACCTCGAGAGACAATGTTGAGATCTCCTGAAATATGTTCTAAACATGACAATTCAGAGAAGCAGGATGACTGCTAGATTGATGACTTACAACTCTGGTTTCCAGTCCTGGTTATTGAGGACTTATTGAGGACTGGGTACTGAAGTTCTGCAGAGTTTCTGGTGATCATTCATCAGCTGCTCAGGTCTGCTTAATTGGTGTTGGAGCTATCAATCCACTGAAAAATAAGAAGCAATATGAAGTCACCGATGCATTTTTATTTATTCTTGTTAGTCTTACTATATTCTTAAAATAAGTTATCATTACCTTGTGTTTTATTGATGATTTTCAGTCTCTGAAATAGAAAAGTTCTATTAGTTATGAATAGCATCATACCAGTTTTAACACAGTGAGCAAAATACATACAAAATATGACACAATACGATAGAGCCTACTATAATCAGTGATGCTGTCTACACTGGATGAGGCACAGCACAACACTACAAATCCCCTGACAGCAAACTGCTGCCATGTTCTATTTACCATGTACTGACACAAAGTTCAAATGATTTTCAGTGGTCGCTCTGGTTTGCATCCAGCATAGACAGACAATCTACATCATTGTGCTTTGCATTCTTGGCATACAATGCAAATCATCAAAGAAAAAAAAAAATCTGTTTACGTTAATATTTTTAAGAGCTTCTTGCACTGTATTAGAATAAATGGACTAATATTTGAATCCCTTGTGTTATTAACATTTGTGGTCAGTTTTGTTTATGTTTTTGAAATAAGTCTCTTATGTTCACCAAGAAAACTGCATTTATTTCATCATAAACAGTAATGTTTATTATTACAATTTAAAATAACTGTTGTCTATGCAAATACATTGTAAAATGTAATTTATTCCTGTTTTCGCAAAGCTGAATTTCAGCATGATTTCTGAAGGATCATGTGACACTGAAAATAACACCGTGTCTACACTGGACACAACAAAGTGACTATTGCAAATCATTTGAATTGTGTGTGAGCACGTCATCAATAGAATGCGGTCAGTGGTGGGCAGTAACGAAGTAGTTGTACTTCGTTACTGTACTTAAGTACATTTTTCAAGTATCTGTACTTTACTGGAGTAGTTTTGTTTTGAGTAACTTTCACTTTTACTTCACTACATTCAAGATCGTAAGATTGTACTTTTTACTTCACTACATTTCATAAACATATCGTTACCTCTTATAATATATCACAAGCTCTGAGACACACAGGCGGTGTCTGATTCATTAACAAACTGATTCTTTTCAATAAACCTGTTAAATTGATTTGCCAAACGATTCATTCACGAATTGGTATGATCCGATTGCAGCTGTTCTCGAGTCGACAACTCATTCATTCAAATGATCCGTTTAGAGCGAGTCTCCAGTCAACTCAATTCACAAGTAAGAACCGGGAAATCTTGTGCGCGCGCGACTGATGCTGCGAAAAGTAAGTTACTAATGTCGAATTTTAGGATTAATTATTATAACTGAAAATCATAATTAGGTCAAAGCTGTCCGTTGTTTGTGAATTACATCTACTGTAGAAGGTGATCTGTTTAAGCACACTGAAATGCTTGAATTCAGGCTACGTCCACACGAAGCCGGTGCGTTCCCTATCCGCTCATTTTTTTTCCTGGTTCTCAAAAAAAATTGCGTAACGGCGTCGTCTCAAGAAATATCTGCGTACAGACGAAACCACTGAAAACGGTGTAGTATATATGCCAGACCAGTATGGGGCGCTGTAATTGTGCCATAGAGATACACTATACACGGAGAAGAAGACTTTGAGCATGCGCATAACCTTGCGCGCTGTATACGAACCAAGAAGAAGAAGACGAAGATGGTTCGCTTGTTGCTTGTTGCTCATAACAGTTGCGTAGAAGCAATAGATTTTGCTGTAATAAAGCTAGTAGGCTTAGTAGCAACACAAACACAATCATGTAGTCCGCCATTATTGTTGTTGCTGTTACGTGTGATGCAGCCGACACGTGATGTGATGACATCATTGTTTCACAAAATATACGGATTGGCTGTACACACGAAACCACAAGGGTGTCGTTTTCAGATTTATCCACTTTGGGACCCGGTTTCAAAAAATAGCGGTTTCAGTCTCCTAAAACGCCGGATCCGTGTGGACGAAACGCCAATACGGTAAAAAATTTATACGTATACAGCGAAACGCGTCTCCGTGTGGACAGGCCCTCAGACACATCAAAAGCGAAAAATTTAAATAACAGCTTAAATAAAATAACTCATGCACGTTCATATTCCTCGCTGATGTAACCTTAGCAGTTTTATTAAAATGCTACGCATGTAGCCCTACGTGACGTCTGTTTTTATATTGTTTAGCAACAGTATAAATGTTTATATTGTTTGGATCAGCTAGAGTAGACACATATGAATGTTTATTCTTAACCATACTGAAAATAAGTAAATATTGTTAGCTGATGCTAACTGTCTAGCTGCTTGTTGGTGCTAAGTTGAGATCATTTTTAGATATAAAGTCCACATATTTTTATTCAACCACCTAGATATATTACATCTGAGGGAAAAAGAAAGGATGTGATGTTCAGAACATGTTAACTACAGTAATTATTGAAGTGGGAAGTGATGCCCTCTGGGGGCATTTGGCCAGGGGTGTTTTTACACAGACAATATTTGAAAGGAAAAAATCATTATGAAAATACAATTATATTTGCCTTAAAATGTTCTTGCTAACTTCAGGCCTTATTGTCATGTCATATATAAATGTGACGTTATGCAAAACAAGAAGCTTTAAAACGCTTTTTTCTTACTGGTGAAAATGTGAAGCTTTGCAGTGTAAGCTTCACATTGAACATTACTACATCATTCTCATCATCATAGTCCATATCAACAACAAAAATGTATTTTTTGGGATGTATATTTTGAGCAGTAGGTTTTTAAAAAAAATATGTGCTATTATAAAATTAAATTAAGTAGCCTATATAAAATTGCAAAATTAATCAGTACTTTTTTACTTAAGTACATAAAAAAATCGGGTGCTTTTGTACTTTCACTCGAGTAAAATTGAAAGAGGAGCACTTTTACTTTTACTGGAGTAATATTTTATTATACGTATCTGTACTTTTACTCAAGTACTCAACTTGTGTACTTCGTCCACCACTGAATGCGGTAGTAGTTTACTGTAGTGGATTTGTCGTGTCGCCCCTCGCCGCATCCAGTGTAGACAGCATCAATGATTATAATGGGTTCTACTGTATTTTGTCGCGTCACTCGTGTCCAGTGTAGACACGGTGTAAGCATAATGATGCTGCAAAATCAGGTTAGATCACTTTTTAAAACATATTGAAATAGAAAATAGTTATTTAAAACTGGTAATTTCACAATATTACTGTTTTTCTGTATTTTAATCAAATAAATGCAGCAGTTGTTGCCATAAAAGACTTAAATACAAGACAAATCTGACCCTTAAACTTTTGAATGGTAGTGTATGTTTAATGTTTTACTTACTAGTCATATGGTTCATAATGTCTAGAGATGTTCTTCGACAGGAGATACGCTCCAACTCTGGTGACCGGCCATTAGAATGGAAGATTCTAGGAACATAAACAATCTGGAACATAAACAATCTGTCAACAATATTTATTACACGATGTCAGGTTTATTAGAAGTAAAATATAGCAAAGGTAAAACGCAGAAAAGAAAAAATATATAATATGTAGAATATACAAAACAATACAATTTAATAACAGAATTTACTAGAGTTGAGCCGGATACTCGGCTGAAACGAGTATCCGGCACGGATAAAGCACTTTTGCGGAGTACGAGTATCATACGAGTAATACGAGTCAATATCTGTGCTCGGATTGAATAAAAATTCTCATTGGGTAGTTTACTGTGTCTGCGTTCTGTGATAGGCTAGTCACAGCGCCCCTCCCCTACACACGTACAGATTTATTGTGTTGCTGTGTCCCGCTCTGCTCACACACACACAGAATAGTGATGGGAAGTTCGGATCATTTTACCAACTCGGTCCTTTGAGTCTCGTTCAGCAAAATGAACGAATCTTTTTTCGAGTCATTTCGTTCATTTCGTTCATTTTAGCAAAATATAATTAAAATGTTACGTTTTACCTCCCTAACACATCTACTGCTTACACAAACGTTGATCACACTACAAACAAAACAAAACTATAATGCTATAAGAAACAGAAAAGATTTATTCATTGTTTACCTGGGTCTTTAGTCTATGATTCGCTCACCTCGCCTCTTATCTGACAAGTTTTCGGGTTTGAGTCGTTCGTTCATCACGTGACAGCCCCATAAGGTGAACGAACGACTCTAAAACAGGTGAACTAATTCCAGTACAGAACCTAATAGGATGTTGCGCATGCGCGACTAAACGAATCACTCCCCGAGGCGACTCGTTCGTCCCGAGTCACATTAAAGATTCGTTCAAAATGAACGAATCGTTCAAGAACGACCTGTTCTCTCCCTCAGTCACTCAGGTTTGCGGGTTTTTTTCCGTTAACGTTTAGGGTTTCTTCAGCTTCAGGTTTGTTTTTTACTTTAGTTTGTTTGTAGCACTTACTTTTTAACCAGTAGAGTTTTGGTAAACGTGGGGTTTGTTCAGACGTGGTGCTTGGTAAAAGCGACTCGCGTCTCTGCCTGTCGGAGAATTTTTTTTTTCTTTTTTAAACCGTCAGCTGGCTCTGACCAGTTTTTTTTACTTCACGCACTGAGTGTCTGACACTTTCTTTCTGTATTTCATAAATAAATAAATAAATAAAAAAAGGAAGTAGTGGTATTACAAAATAATTAGTTACACACACACACACACACACACACACACATACCTGGTGTGGAAATAAAAAAAATAAAAAAGAACCAAAAAATAAATAAATAAATAAAAAAATCACACTGCTCAAGGTTAAAAAAAGAAAGTTATGTTGAAATGAAAACTCTTGTTCATTACATTTTACTTCATAATTGCAACCGCATGTGTTGTATTCATTGTTGCAAAACTTGTTCTGTATATAGTTCGTTTGTTATCATGATCAAAACCACTGATCTGAAGCTCAATGCTGATGCTGTCATGTAAATAGTTTTCTAATCAGCAATAAATATAACAATTTCTGATCAACCCATATCAATTGCATGCTTAAAATAACATACCGGTTAAAGCCCCGCCCATTTCAAGACAACGTGACCCACTTCCAGGTTAAATCCCACCCACTTCCGGGTTAGGCCCCGCCCACTCCGAGTACAGATACAGATACAGATAATTCATATGGTTAACAGATACAGATACAGATACAGATAATGCTGTACTCGCTCATCCCTAGAATTTACATTTTTAGGTTTATTTAATGCTCATATACAGTGTTACTTATGTTTGTACGTTAAAATCCTTTTAAAATAACTAACAAGCAAACAAGCAAAAGTATACAGATATATATAATTTTGCAAAAGACAATTACAGCTGCATGGTGATACAGGATAAATATATTATGAAAGATACATATAAAGTAATTTAATACACTTTCTCAGAGTTTATTATATCTCTGTCAGCAGCTCTCTTCAGAAATGTTAAAATCAGGAACTGTTCCTGTGTCGTAGAAGTTTTTTTCTGAAACTGCTGAAGTCACAGGACAAGTGGAATCAATATTTGTTTACCATGAAAGGTCAAAACATGCTTAAAGTAATTTCAGCTCATTTTCACGCTTCATGTTAATTTTGGATCCGATTAACCGTATATTGGATACTTTTTGGTTAAATAAATTAGCTTACTTACTTTCATCCAATGACAAACTGCCTGCAACACCTTTATTAAAAAAGCAAAACAGCAAGTAACGTTAATTAAGATGACATTAAAAGCCCAGACTTTCATAAACAAGAGCTCAAGTCAATAGTTAACCTAACTTACTTCTTATAGTTAGCATTACAGTTCAGATGCTAACAGACTTTTTTCTGAAGACAATGAACCATTTCTATAAGTAAATATTCAACAGAAGTGTATCATTTACATGAAAGAAAGTGTCAGGAACACATGTATGTACTATTTGTGTAATATTAGAGACCGTTTCCATGGTAACTCCTTCCGCTCCAGACCTGAATGTTCAGTGTGCGCCCATTAAAGCAAGCAGATGTCACGCAGAATGTATAAATGTCAACGTAACGCAATATTATCTTATAAAATACATAATGTAAATGAAGTAAAACACTTACTTAAACACATATTTTAAATGAGATAAAACACTTACTTCTAGTGTTTCCCTTTTAAAAGCGACCTCCACCTCAGCACTGCATAGCAATTCAGATCTATGAGAAATGTTTAGGTGCACACAGCATATTAATATCATTATGAAGTAACAGGACACATAATGTAAATGAAGTAAAACACTTACCTTTGGCATTTTCCTTGGTAAAACCAACTTTCCCGTCTGCTCCACATTGTGATTGAAAGAAAATATCTCTCTGAGAAAAAGTTGAGTAGAGCACAGCACATAAATATCACTATAAATCCATATGACGTCATAAAACACAAATTTTAAATGAGATAAAACACTTACTTCAAGTGTTTCCCTGTTGAAAGCGACCTCCACATCAGCACTGCATAATAATTAATATCTGTGAGGAAAAAATTTGGATCATTTAGGGCGCACATCATATAAATATCATCAAGCAATGTTATCTTAGAAAATACATAATGTAAATGAAGTAAAACACTTACAGTGGGGCAAAAAAGTATTTAGTCAGCCACCAATTGTGCAAGTTCTCCCACTTAAAAAGATGAGAGAGGCCTGTAATTTTCTTCATAGGTATACCTCAACTATGAGAGACAAAATGAGAAAAAAAAAATCCAGAAAATCACATTGTCTGATTTTTAAAGAATTTATTTACAAATTATGGTGGAAAATAAGTATTTGGTCACCTACAAACAAGCAAGATTTCTGGCTCTCACAGACCTGTAACTTCTTCTGTTCCTCCACTCGTTACCTGTATTAATGGCACCTGATTGAACTCGTTATCAGTATAAAAGACACCTGTCCACAACCTCAAACAGTCACACTCCAAACTCCACTATGGCCAAGACCAAAGAGCTGTAAAAGGACACCAGAAACAAAATTGTAGACCTGCACCAGGCTGGGAAGACTGAATCTGCAATAGGTAAGCAGCTTGGTGTGAAGAAATCAACTGTGGGAGCAACTATTAGAAAATGGAAGACATACAAGACCACTGATAATCTCCCTCGATCTGGGGCTCCACGCAAGATCTCACCCCGTGGGGTCAAAATGATCACAATAACGGTGAGCAAAAATCCCAGAACCACACGGGGGGACCTAGTGAATGATCTGCAGAGAGCTGGGACCAAAGTAACAAAGGCTACCATCAGTAACACACTACGCCGCCAGGGACTCAAATCCTGCAGTGCCAGACGTGTCCCCCTGGGGCTTCGTAAGAAGCATTTCAAGGTCTTGGAGTGGCCTAGCCAGTCTCCAGATCTCAACCCCATAGAAAATCTTTGGAGGGAGCTGAAAGTCCGTGTTGCCCAGCGACAGCCCCAAAACATCACTGCTCTAGAGGAGATCTGCATGGAGGAATGGGTCAAAATACCAGCAACAGTGTGTGAAAACCTTGTATAGTCCATAAAAAGCATCCTCACATAGCTCTCCTGATGTTTCAGATGGCTCAGTGCATTATGGAGAGCTATGGCTATTGGATGCTCAGTCGATCTGTTAGCTCTATAGGCAAACTGATGTGCATTGAAGGTGGAAGGGAGGCAGGTCTTTAGGTGGTGTAGGACCAGCCTATCGAAGCACTTCATGATGATCGGCGTGAGGGCAATAATCATTAAGGCTATCCATGGCTGATTTCTTTGGTATGGGGATGATTGTGGAAGATTTTAGACAGGATGGGACTGAGGCTTGTGTCAGAGAGAGGTTGAAGAGGTTGGCAAAGTCTCCTGAGAGCTGGTCAGCACATCCCTTGAGCACCTTCCCTGGGTTGCCGTCAGGGCCTGCAGCTTTCCTTGTGTTCACTGTTCTGAGAACCTGTCTCACTTCATGCTCCTGGACAATCATTATTAGCATCATATAATGTTTGTTAATGATTTATTCATTTACATTTTACATTATAGTCATTTAGCAGATGCTTTAATCCAAAGCAATTTACAAATGGAAGCAATCAAACAATTTTGTAATTATATAATAAATAGAAGTATACAAAAAGAATAGAGCAAGCTAGTGTTACAGGCCTTTTTTTATTTTTAATTATATAACAAATAAATAGAATATGAGGATAATACATATTAGAAGTTTTTTTTTTTTTAAGAAAACATGCAGTTAGAAAACGAATAGAGTGCAAGTCTTAAAGTTGTTTTTTTTTTAAGAATAGAATTAGAATAGAGTGTGCTAGATGGTCAAATAAAGATTTGTTTTAGCTGTTTCTTGTAGATGTCTAAAGACTGCTTGGATTAAGTTGGGATTGAAAGTTATTTTAAAGGTTCATGAAACCCCAGACTACTTTTTCTGAGATTTTAGCAGAGGTGTTTGTGTTGCACATTATAGATGCTAGCATCCGTTAATTTTAATTGTTGGAGAAAACTGGTTAGTGTTGAGCTTTTTTGCGCTATTTTCATCTTCCGGGTTTAAAATCAAACATCCATGACGTGTCGGTGTCTCATAATTATTCATGAGGCTGCGTGTTCTTATCCTGTGAGAAGACGCTTTGCCTAATTACTAGCGTGTTGATTTGCTATGACAGACTGTAAAAAAAAATCCTGTAAAAAAAAACGGTAAAAAGACTGGCAGCATGGATTCCAGAGATATTTCGTTAAATTACAGAAAATCAACATTTCTCAATATTACAAGCAAAAACTGTAAAAATACAGAATAAACTTTATGGTCAAAACTCATTAAATTACAGTATATTGTCGTTGATAATATACAAAAATTATGTTAAATTACATAGAAAAACAATCAACTTTCAGGTTAATTGCCATAAATTTAAGGTTTTAATTAGTTATTTTATAGAACTGATCTGTTCATCTACAGTAATTTACTTTTAAACTCCTGTTTTTCCATTTACAATAACTAAGAAATAATTTATAAAAATGCAGTAAACACATATTTTTTTTAAAGTATTAATCCTTCTTTTTACAGAAAAATTAAAAGGTATTTAGAAATTATTTTATGTCTACCTGGAATCATTTTGTTAAAATACAGATATTACTAACTACAATAATCATGAAATGTTGCATAAAAATGTTGTAAATTCGTAATACAAAGACAATGTCTGTAGATATTCATTTTAATCATTCATTTTCCAGAAATATTACGGTTTAAAATGTTGGGACAGTAGAGAAAACAGCACAGTACTTAGAAATACATAAAAACAACAGCAACATTTTCAGCCAATTTCTGTAAAATTAACAACATATTCTATAGTCACAGTATTAGTCATTGTACACAAGCATTGTATGTCAAGTTAAATGAATAATAAAATTATAGGAAACATGTTTAGTACATAATTTAGAACATGCAAAAATACCTACATACAAGAGGCAACTGCTGTATACCTGTATACATTTAAAATTACATTTTATCCAAAGCAACATACAAAGTCCCAGTTAGTCTAACACAGTAGACATAGCAGTTTTTTAATAAACAGAAAGTGTTAGTATTAAAGGGATAGTTTCTGTGTATATGACTTTCTTCTTTCAGACAATCAGAGTTGTATCAACAAACACCCAGGCTCTTCCAGGCTTTATAATGACAGTGAATGGCTGCCATGAGTTTGAAGCTCAAAAGTGCATCCATCCTTCATAAACGTACTCTACATAGTTCCAGGGGGTTAATAAAGCCTTTCTGAGCGAAGCATATTTTACACTTTTTAAAGTTAAAAAAAAAAAAAAAAAAAACTTGCTTCCGGCAAAATGCTACAGCATGACATGCTAAGCTACAATCCTACATCATGCAAGTCATGTTTAAGTTGACTCTGTATGGCTGTTTGACCTGAACATTAGTTATTTTACTTTATAAGGTGTAAAATATGCTTCGCTTCAGAAGGCCTTTATTAATCCACCGGAGCCATGTTGAGTATGTTTATGATGGATGGATGCTTTTTTTGAGCTTCAAACTCATAGCAGACATTCACTGCCAATTTAAAGCCTAAAAGAGCCAGGATGCTGCGTTGGTCTGAAAGAAGGAAGTTATGTACACATACAATGGATTGAGGGTGAGTAAATCATAGGCTCGTTTTGATTTTTGAGTGAACTATCCCTTTAATTGGTCAAGCGTTCATGAAAAACAAAAAAAATATATGTTTAGCCATTTCTGTTTTTTTTTAAATGTATGTTTATTAAAGCATATGATTTGACATACAATTCACTTGTACATTCTAAAAGCTTTTTTTTACTAATTCAAAATAAAATAACAAAGACAATAAGAACAATAAAAACAATAATAAAAAAAAATAAAAAATAAAAAAAACACACTACTATCCGTACCCTCTTCCACCCGACTAACCCCTCCCCATTTATCTCCACCCTTCCCCGTAGAGACCCTCACTCAAAAACCATTACCATTGTCCTATATTGTGTGCTAGGATGTGGACTGTTGAACTGGATTTGTAGTTTTTAGGTATGATATAAGGGGTTTCCATGTTTTATTGAATAAGTTGAGCCTGTTTCTCAGTGTATATCTTATCCTTTCTAAATGAAGTGTGTTAGTTAAATCCTCTAACCACATCTTAGAGGTAGGTACTGTTGCGCTCTTCCATAGGATGAGGATTAATCTCTTTGCTATTATGAAGCAATAAGAGAGAAAACGCTGTTGTGCCACACTTAGTTTTCTGAAGGTCTCAGATATTCCAAGAATGATAAACATGGGGTCAGGTTCGATTGAAGTATTTATGACCTCAGACATAACGTCACATATATCAATCCAGAATAATTGAACCCTTGGGCATAAAACAAAACTATGGAGAAGTGTTGCTACGGAAGATTGGCACCTATCACACATGGGTGACACTTCTGGGTATATGTTATGTAGTTTCTCTTTTGAAAAGTGAAGTCTATGTATGATTTTAAATTGGACAAGACAGTGTCTTGTATTAACTGAACAATTATGTATGTTTTCAAGACTTTCTTTCCATAAATCATCTGGAATAGATTCACCAAATTCATCTTCCCACTTTCTTTTATACTTTTCAGTAGACGGGGAGCTTATTAGTAAGAGATTGTTATAGACACAGGATATAATTTTACTTTCGTTAGGAGACAATTTCAGACAATCATCTATTTTGGATTGTGGTTCAGTCTCAATGTTTAGCCATTTCTTGAAAATGGGCAGAGTTCAGCAGTTTATTACAACAGTGACAAACAGTCAAAGTAAAGGTCTGTGAAAGTGAATTTGTACCTCTTTGGGATGTGACATGAACGGCTACTGACAACCAGTGCAAAGTGATGATTTGTGTGACGTCACTCTCTTCAACTCATTAAAGACCGCAAGTCTTTGTAGGACACCCTGGAAGGTCTGCTAAGAGAGAAGTACAGTAGTCCCGTTTAGAGAAAATAAGAGCTTGGACAAGCAGTTCTGTTGCATGCCCCATAAGGGCAAATCTGCAGGATCAGGCCACTACAATGTGGTTAGTGAAGTTCATATGTGTCCACTGTAACACCAAGGTTGGTCTGGCTGAAAACATGAGCAGTTCTGTCAGCAAGGTTGAGTTGATGGTCTTTCAACATTCAGCAAGGCATTTCTGTTCAGGAGGCAGAGATGTGAGCAGTAACCGTCAGAAAATCCAGCTGTAATGAAAAGGAGAGATGTGTCATTACAATAGCAGTAATATGAAAAGCCATGCATTCCAAGATGTCTTCTGCAAATCCCTTTTGGAGTCCAAGATCTGTTGAGGCACAAAATGCATCTAAGTGGGTATACCAACATTATGATTATTCAAAAATGTAATGTAGAAAGCATAAAGGTAACCCATACAGATCCAGATAATGAAACAAAGCACTAGGGTTTAACTATAAACTTTTGCTTCTGCATAAAATGACAATGATTGTCAAACAATACAATTCACAGACATCTTTTCATACAGCCATTTTACACAGATTTTAATTACACTGATGGTTAATTTATTCACCCCTTACCACACAGGAACTGAAAATTATACACAAAGAACCATTTAAAAAAAAGAAATAAACAAACAGCTGCACGAAAAGAAAATACAGAATTTGTTGTATTATCATATGGCATGAAAAAACTTGTCCATGCTGATTACAGATTTAATAATAATAATAATAATAATAATAATAATAACCAAAGTTCCACACCTGAATTGCCATGCTTATCTGCTGTAGATCTCCAGTCTTTCCACACGACCTGAAACAAAAAATAATAATTTAATACTTTGTATTTCATTCAGACATTACAGCCTATACTCCACTGAGACAATGATCTGGAAGCTGAGCAGGAAAGGTTAACAGTGATGTTTTGGTCCACCATGTGACTTTAGCTCAATTTATAGAAAGTAAACTTGTATTATTTACTTTGACTTAGCTGCATCCTATTACTGCCTACAGTAGCAGTGTAACTGTCCAGGATGGATGCAGTTTTCATAATCAACGATCCCATATTTAATGACAGTTTACTCAGCCTCAGGCCTCAAGATGTGAGTTTCATTCCTAATCAGAACACAAAGATTATAACAATTATTATTACTTATAAGACAAAAATATACACTTACACGTGCATAATATAGATGTACAGCAAATGCGCCCAGAATGTGAATGCAACGCTTTTTAATTGCAAGTTAGATTGAGCATTTTCCCATAGAAAACCACTGCAAAACGCTCAACACATTAGTGACAATGGAGGACTAAATTCTGAGTACTTTTAAAAAAAAAAAATATATATATATATATATATATATATATATATATATATATATATATATATATATATATATATATATATATAATATGTACAGGAAAATGAAAGGGGGAAAGCGCCTACCTTGCGATTTAACGTTATCATGCTGCGTTCATATTCATAATCAATAAAGTGTACCGCCTACTGAATTCGCTCTGAAAACGTTTTTGATATAACTTAAGTAACGTTAGCCACGTTCAGCGTTTCAAAATGTCCCACTGTCACGAATCTGCAAGGAATGGGACCCAAATGCAGTGAGCAGACAAAGGTGATTTTATTAACAAGACGTAGACTACGACAGCAGGGAGAATAAGGAGTGAAATAGTCCAAACAGAGGGGCAGGGCAGGTGACAATACAGGCAGGAGGTATGACCCGGAGACTGTCAGAGATGGCAACGGTCTTAGGCACAGAGAAAGCAGCTCCAGAGGAACAGCTAGGCAGTAACACTGGGACCCCGTAGCTTGAAGAGAAACTCCAATGACACACAGACTAGCCTCCAGATAGATACTACCAGAACCAGAGACTTGACACGTTAGAGAGGAGAGCTGCTTCCAGGCAGTAGGGGGTCAGTGGCCAGGGAATCTGGGTAAAGGCAGGACAGGAAAAAACATGACAACAAACGAGACGAGACTGAAGACAACACAATGACACAAGACAGACAATTGAGAACAAAAGAGCAAAGGCAATAAACAAACCAAATCTAACTAAAGAAAGAAGCTAAGAGCAAAATCAAAGCCAAGATCCAAAAGGAGTTTGAAACTGCAAAAACAAGGGCAAAAGAAAATCTAAATCAAAAAGAGAATCTTCTTATAAATAAAGATTACAATGCACAAAAATAAAAAAACAAGAACTAGACAGAACTAGAGAAGACAGAGGAAACAATAACTAGATAAGATATCCAAAATGACTTGAGCAAGATCAAAATAACTAGCAAGGTATCAAAGGATATATTCTGGACAAAGAGACAGGTAAACACCAAACAAACCAGCATAGACATAAGGGAAAGAACCCAATATATAGAGCAGCACACACAAGAGGACCAGGTGCAGACAATCAAGCAGACAAGGGCTAAACAAGGGGGCGTGACCAGGGGAAACAAGGAGGTGGGATGAGAGGAGCACGTGGCAGACACAAACATAAACAGAACCATGTGCTTAGACACAAAACAAACAGAGAAACATTGAATAAAGACAAGACAGTCAGGACAGGATCCTGACACCCGCATTTTAAGAGTTTGAAAAACTGCCGGGTACTTCCGGATAAGCAAAGACTTTAACGTTATATACACTCGAATGGATTTTGATACGAATAACAAGTTTACTATAACTTGTTTAGAAATGCTAATGTTAGCTTCAAAACTAAATAACTCAAATGCGCAGCTACACTAAAAAAAATCGTTTACATATTATATGAAAGACTTACCTGTTAAATTACACTCTGTAAAAATACAGAAAATTTCCTTTTAAAAAACAGAAAATGTATGTAATATCAAAATACAAGCAATTATCTGTAAATTTAATGGTGGAACTTTAAAATACAGAAAATATCTGTAAAACAACAGTATTTCATCGTATAATGAAAAAAAGGTAAAATACTGTAAAAAAAAATACAGACATTTACATGTAAATTTACATTTATTTTTAACAGTATATATATATATATATATATATATGTTTTCAGTGCAGATTGCAAATGGCTGTGCATTTATTTGTGGTGTTAACTCAGTAACAGCAAAATGAAACTGTCTGACCCGAAGTTGACTTCCCCTCCGCTCCGCAGCGCACCACTCCCACTTTTGCAGCATTTTTTAAAACTGTGGTGAGAACTAAACAGTACTGAAGTGGGGGTTTCATGACCCTTTAAAGTAGTGTTTCTCAATGGGGGCGTTCGGACAGTATCGGGGGGTGCTGGAAGCAATATTTTTGAAAGGGGGGCGCTGAGCTGTTCTCGGGGGGCGTTTGGTTAAGACACGATTACACCAAAGATGTATGAGCTGAAACTTACAAAAGGAAATGGTCTGCCACATCCTGACGCAGACTCTACACTGGATGCTTCAAAGCACATTTTCTGTATTTATTTGTCAACTTGTCGGTAGCGCAAGCTCGTGGAATGCGTGGAATCTCACAGAAATAGAACGCGGCAAAAAAAAAAACCAGTAAAAACAGTAAATCTACCATATGAAACAAACAAACAAAAAAACTTTTTATTTGAACATATTTTAAAATGTGTTTTCCTCTCATGCCAAGCTTCATTACTCCAGCTTTCAGTGTCACTTGATCTTTCAGAAATCATGCTGGCTATAACAAATATATAACACTAAATATATAACACTAAAATAGTAACTATTTTGAAAATGAGGAGCATATTTTTTCCCATCTTTCTACAACCCCAATTCCAGAAAAGTTGGGAGGTTTTGTGAAATGCCATAAAACCAAGAATATTTAGTTTGTTCTCCTTAATCTTTATTTAATTGAGTGAAGTACAAAGAAAAAAAAAATCCAGTGTTTTCACTGGCCAACTTAAATTTTATTCTGTTAATATAAACACATTTTGAACCATGATCCAGCTTTGCTCGCAAAGACTGAGAAGCTCCTTTTACACCCAAACATGACACCCTCACCTATTACCAGTTCACCTTCCTTCTGTGAACTGTTTCAAGTTAAATAGAATTAACAAATCACAGATTTTATAATTTTACAAAACATCCCAACTTTTCTAGAAATAGGATTGTACCAAGTTTTCTTTAAAGTATTTGTAAGCAAAATTTGAAATATTCTCACAAAATGTATGAAATATAGTAAAATGTAGTGGTTTACATTTCTTCCATTTTTATATGTAAATGTGGTATTTACCCACCAAAATAACCATGTCCAATATACCAGAAAAAAAGGGAATTCAATATACTCTCAAAAACATCCAAACATATCACACAGTAAAAAGGATGTCCAGGAGTTCCAAGAATGAAAGAATGAATTAAAATCTCTTCTGTAAAAATGTCCATGTGGATATGTTTTAAATAAATTTTTATTTAGTCATTTTAAATATGGGGCAACAAGCTATCAGCATTGCAACAACATTCAAGCTGTAGCAATGATAATCACCAACATGCTTAAAAACCCTGTAAATGAATACTGTACAAAAGTACTTCACTGATTTTTTTTTTTTTTTTCAATTGCAATTCAATGCATCCTTGAATTAAAGTAATTTCTTTAAAAAAAAATCACAGTGACTCCATACATGAATTACTGTAAATATATTAACAGTCCTCATTATAAACACAAAATAATAATAATCCGCTTTAATATTCAGTGAGGACTATTAAACTATGTTTTATTTGATGGGGGCATTGAGGGACCTGGATATTGGCTAGGGGGACGCTGGCCCAAAAAAGGTTGAGAACCAGTGATTTAAAGTGTTACCCATTTGAGCGCTTAGATCCCCATGTTAAGAGTGAAACTACTTTAGATCTTTTTCTTCTCATCCTGCAGCTGTGAATCAATGAAGGACAATGGCATCTGTTGAAGAGCTGCTCCTGAACTCACTGGAGAACCTGAAAGAAGATCATCTGAAAAGGTTTCAGTGGCACTTAAAGAAAGATCATGAGTGTATATCAGAGTATGAAATGGAGAATGCAGATAGGTTAAAAACAGTGGATAAGATGGTTGACTGTTTTGGACCAGGAGAAGCTGTGAAGATCACGGTCTGCATCCTGAGGAAGATGAATCAGAATAAACTGGCTGAACAGCTGAAGAATAAACACAAGAAAGGTAATGTTACATTCACTGACTGTAACATGATTGACTGATACCAGTGTGATGTTTGACAAACTTTTCTCTTTGCTGATGTGATTTATGTTTCTCAGTGAGTATTTCTCTCTCTTTCTCACAGCTCAGACTGAGAGCAATACGAACACATCAGTCCCTGCTGATACAGATCAAATCTCAAGTAAATAACAATCACTGTCTGTAAATGGAAACGAGACAATATGACTGCAGCAGCAGTTACAGGGCCAGTTACATCAGCAGCAGATTTTATACAAATATATAGAAGAAAACAGTTTACAAAAGCATACAAATGTGATGTTTATTAAAGTTAACCAATAGGTGGCACTGTCATTAAATTGATTCAAGCTATGTCTACATTGATCCAAATACATTTGAAAATGACATTTTCATTTTAAAATGCTCTACATTCACACTAGTGTTTTCCAAAAGTTTCCATCCACACTGTATCATTGGAAAACACTAAATTGGCCGTACTGTGCATGCGTAAATCCTCATAAAAGCTCAGACGAAACAGTCATAGTAAGTTTATATGCAGTTCTTTTGGCAGGATAATTTTATTTATGGAAATACCTCATCATTCACTGACGCATCCAGGTCACACTCACTCACCATTATATGATTGAAAAATATGATTAAAACACAACTGCCCTGATGTTTTGCCACAGGACAGCAATTGTGAGTACACTTTCTGTCATCTTGCAAGACTGTAATATTAAGAGTGTACAAAGTAACATATCTTTATCAACAGTGTGAAAGTGAAAAGCACATAACAGGCACAATTAATTCCAGCATAAACTTTGATATCCATTAGTACAATGTGTCACATGACTAAACATGCATTATCATTTTCAAAAGCCTCCATTTTTACAGTCCACACTACAACACAAAAACTGCATTTTCAAATATATCCACTTTGGTTTTCAAAAAGTTATGTTTTTCTTGACAAAAATGCCATCTCAGTGTGGACGGAAGGCCAAAACGGAGAAAAAAATGTGTTTTCAAACAAAAACATATTAGTGTGGGCAAGGGCTCAGTGTCATCAAGACATAATTATAATCACACAGGCAAAAGCAGGTCAAAACATGTATTTACATGCCTCACATCCTGTTTAATGTGTTAGATGATGTGGAAACCATGATGTTAAGATGATCTGAATCAATCCAAAAAGTCATCTGGAAAGAACATAAAAAACATTCAGAAACTGTAAAAATGAAACTAAATTGTCAGAAATGTACAGTGCTGTTTCCAGCAGTATGAATTTAATCTGTCTGTTTTTTTTTTTTATTTTCTTTCTTTATTTTCTTATTTATTTGTTTTTATTTATAGAGCTGCAAAACTTCTTTAAAACTCAGAAAACCAAAATGAAGAAGAAAGCAAAATATATTTTTGAGGGCAACAAAGAAAATGACACAGACCTCACAGCTGTTTACACAGAACTGTTCATCACAGAGGGAGATATGAAAGATGTCAATCAGGAACATGAGATTCTGAAGATTGATGATGCTCTAAAGACCCAGAAATCACAGGACAAACCAATCAAATGTGAAGATATATTCAATGAACTGAAAAAAAAGAATGAGGAGAAGATTGTCCTGACCAAGGGAGTTGCTGGTATTGGAAAAACTGTCTCTGTGCACAAATTCATCCTGGACTGGGCAGAAGAAAAAAACAGTCAGGACATAGAGTGTGTGTTTCTGCTTCCATTCAGAGAGATCAACATGATTAAAAACAGAGAGGTCAGTTTCCATGAGTTTCTGCTGGAATTTTATCCTGAATTGAAGGACCTGGAGAAATCACAGTTATATACAGAATCTAAACTTGCATTTATATTTGACGGACTTGATGAGAGTCGTCTGCCTCTGAACTTTAACAGTAGGTCACTGAACACTGTTGATGAAAGATCATCTGTAGATGTGCTGTTCACGAATCTGGTCAAAGGGAATCTGCTTCCATCAGCTCTGGTCTGGGTGACCTCACGACCAGCAGCAGCCAATCAGATTCCTCGTCGATGTGTAGGTTTGTTCACTGAGGTGCGAGGATTCACTGACCAACAGAAGGAGGAGTACTTCAGAAAGAATATCAGAGATAAGACTCTGGCTGACAGAATCGTCTCACACATTAAGACGTCTCGTAGTCTCTACATCATGTGCCACATTCCTGTGTTCTGCTGGATCACAGCCACAGTACTTCAGCATATTCTCATCCGGAGCAGTGAAGAGAACATCAGCACAACACTCACTGAAATGTACATCCACTTCCTGCTGATACAGATGAACATGAAGAACCAGAAGTACGATGGAAAAAAACAAAGACAATGTGCAAAGCTCTTACAATCAAATAGAAAAACAATTATAAAATTATCCAAGCTAGCTTTTGAACAGCTGAAGCAAGAAAACATTGTGTTTTATGAGAAAGATCTGAAAAAATGTGGTATAAATATGGGTAAAGACACTGAGTTCACAGGAATGATCGCTGAGATCTTTAAGAAGGAAAATGGACTTTATGAGAGAAAGGTTTTCAGCTTTGTGCATCTGAGTGTTCAAGAGTTTCTTGCTGCAGTGCACGTGTTCATCTGTTACCTGAAAAAGAACATGCGAGAGCTTCAGTTTTTCTTTGAAGATTCACAAACTACAGCCAGACAAAAGCTTCAGTTCTTCTTTAGAACTGTCAAATTTCATGAGTTAACAAAGAGTGCCACTGATAAAGCAATGCAAAGTAAGAAAGGACATCTGGATCTGTTTCTGCGGTTTCTGATGGGAATTTCACTGGAGTCCAATCAGAACCTGCTTGAAGGCTTGATAACACACACTAAACACACCACAGAGAGCATCAGACAAACAACTGAATACATTAAACAATTACAAAACAATAATATCAGAGATGAAGCTGCAGTCAACCTATTCTACTGCTTACTTGAGCTCAAAGATCATTCATTATATGAGGAAATCCAGAGTTACCTCAGTTCAGATGAACATCCAGGAAGAAAACTCTCATCTTCAATGTGCACAGTGCTGACCTCAGTACTGCTCATGTCAGAGAAGGTGCTGGATGAGTTCAGCCCAAAGAGGTTCACGTCATCACCAGCAGACTACAAGAGACTCATTCCAGCTATGAGATGCTGCAGAAAAGCCCTGTGAGTAATTTCACTGACTGCTGTTCAATTAAACATTTTGTTCCTCATCACTAAACAATTCATGTGAAATCTCTTCCTGTCCTGATTATGAAGGGTACAAAAAGTTATTGCAGAAATGTTGAACATCAGAAAAAATTCTGGCTAAACATTCTGTTTTGGCAGATTTGATGGCTGTGGTTTTGATGAAACATGCTGTGAAACTGTGTCTTCAGCTCTACAATTGTCAGACTCTCATCTGACAGAGCTGGAGCTGAGTAATAATCACCTGCAAGATTCAGGAGTGAAGCTGATTTATGATGGACTGAAGAGTCCAAACTCTAAGCTGGAGATGTTGAGGTTTGCGTTTGAAATACTTGATTATTTACTTAAGTTACTAATGACATTTTAAGGGATAAAGTGGTAACACTTTATAATAAGTATAAAGTAATACAGTATTTGCAAATTATTTGCAAACTGTAGTTAATCAATAGTTTATAAACTGTTAATAGACATTAACAGACTATACAGTGATTTTTTTTTTAATTTAATTAGCTCATGTTTAAAGAGTTAGATAATGCTTTGTAAGCAACCGTAAATAGTTCTCACTATAGATTAGGTCATGGTATATCAAAAATGCCATTAATTAAGTGCTTAAAACCAACCTTTATTGGTCATTAATTTCATTAGTATTCAGAGTTTCTTAAAATGTACAAAATACATGAAGCCTATGCCCAAAATTAAACATAACCACTTAAAAAATTAAACATCATAATGCTGTCAATATGAAATGCATACAAATACTTATTAGATCACATTGATAAAATACATCAGTTAGGATTAAGGGTAGGCTTAGAGTTTTTAAATTATTTAAAAGTGTTTTTTCTTGTATTCTTATTATAAAGTGTTATTCAGTACAAACATGCAGATTATAAACTATATAACCTATCTGATAAATTCACATTAATATGGCTGTTTGTTTTGTTCTCTTTATAGGTTGTGTGGGTGTAAACTCACTGCTCAGTCCTGTGAGAGTTTGTCTTCAGCTCTACAGTCCTCAAACTCTGTCCTGAGAGAACTGGACCTGAGTAACAATGACCTGCAGGATTCTGGAGTGAAGCTTCTTTCTGAAGGACTAAAGAGTCCAAACTGTCATCTGGAGATACTGAGGTAACTGGTTTTCCATTAAATAATTAACAAAATGTTACCACAATAAATGGCCACTGAATTTTGTCGACAAATGTTTAATCTGCTTTCAATGCAATGCCAGAACAAGAGACAAAAACATTCCCAGATAGCATCTGGATGTGGGCCACCTTTGGCAAAAATATGGCACAATCAATGAAGGCTAGTCAGGGTGTAAACCAGATGTGGTCCAAATATGTTTCAGCAAATGTGGTCCAGGTATATTAAAATGTATTTGGGCCAGTTTTGGCAAAGATATGGTACATTAAGCACTGGCTAATGTGGCTGTGAGCCTAAAAGTGGCCAACATATAAAATGACGAGTATTGCCCAAATAATTAATAACAATTTGGGCCACTTTTGGCAAATATATGGCACAGTCAGCTTTGGCTAATCAGTATGTAAGCCTAACTTGTCCCACATTTGACATGGCAAAATATTCCCCATGTATCATGAAACAGATGAAGGCCACTTCTGGTTTGGATGTAGCACTTGACACAGGCTAATTGAAATGTACATGTTAAATAGTAAATTATGGTCTAAATATTTTAATAGAATTTGGCTACTTTTAGTAGGATGCAACACAGTTAACTGATGCAGGCTGATCTGAATATGAGTCTTAAGAAGGATACATAACCAGCAATTTATTTTTTGAAACATGCTTTTAATGGCATTTTTTTATGTGTACTGTGCAAAAAAAAAACAAAAAAAAAAACAGAAGTGCACTATAACAGGGCTCCAGACTGTGAACAAAAATATTAATTTGCGAGTGAAGTTTTTGCTGAGATCGGCACCAGCGACTATATATTTTTTACACTTATTTACAATTTTCAAGTAATGCCTTTTTCCTGATTGTTCTGCGATCACATCTTTTGTATGTTCACATATTAAACTGACACGATGCGCATCAAGTTTTTGTGTAAAAAAAGACTTTCAAACAGTCCTCATCTCTGCCAAACAGCCGCGTTGACGGCACACATGCTTAGACGCAGCTTGAGAGAGATTGAAAATGACAGAGGTGTGTCAGTTGTGTGGATATTGACAATATCGTTAACATTTCTCATTAATAATTAATACTATGGCTTCTTGTTATCAAGATCTTAGTCTATATGCTACGGTGATGCATTGCTGCCTTGCTTTTTTCCACTCAATTATGTCACAATAACGAGATCTTATGTTGTTTTAACGACATCTTTTCTCATAATAACAAGAAGTTATGTCGTTAAAACAATAATTATTTTGTTAAAAATCTTTTCTCGTAAAATTGAGGACCTGCAGGAGGGATTATAGAAATATACTGTTTTAAATGTATTTTCAATGTAATGACAAACAGCCTATTATTAAAAACTTTCACAATAATTATTAAGTCTTTCACAATAACAACAAAACGTTATTAAACGCTTTTCTATTAATCCTAATAAACATTGCACTACAATAAAAAACATTGCATGAAAATGCATTTAAAACACTGTATTTCTGTTATCACTCCTGCAGATCCTCCTTTATGTCAGGACTGTGTCGACAGCAGCACTGAAAATCCCTTAGTTTGCTCACATAGTGTAATCATATTCTATAACGGGAAAAACATATCATCTTTATTACATAATATGTCGTTATTACTAGAAAAAAATCTTGTTTTAACAAGATTTTACAATTTAAGAATTAATTATGTTGTTTTTACGAGATAATTGTCGTTTTAACGACATATCTCTTTTTTACAAGAAAATATGTTTTAACGAGAGAACATCTCGTTATTACGAGAAAAGATGTCATTAAAATGACATAAGATCTCGTTATTACAACATAATTGAGTGGAATTTAATATGTGTGTGGCAGCAATGTGTCACCGTAATATACAACACATTAATGTTCTGTTAATGCATGAACTTCATATTTGCCTGTTTGTGTTGCACTTGCCGTCCAGTAATCGCAATAAGCTTTGTGCTTTGTTACTTTTTAATAAACAAAGTATCAGCTTCAAAATCATGGCAAATTCATAACGAAATCAAACAATAAATATGGTTTTGGTGCTCTTTACCATGACAGACGAAATCGCTTTAACATCGCAGTTCAAGCAACAAGTGAACCCTTTCTTTTTACTACTAAAGTATGAAATGAACATGAATTAATGTCAAAAGTTATTTTATAAGAACTTACTGAAAAGCTACGCCAAATCATCATCACTGACAAGCTACGCCAAATCACACTCAAAATTGCATTCGATTATGAGCGCGAATTGGCGTAGCTTGTCAGTGATTTACGGCTCTGTGTATTAATTGCCGCTCCAGCTGAACGCACGTAATGGAGCTTTACTACTAATCAAAGTACCGGCTTCATTGACTAAGCGCGCCTCACAATATCGTGTGATTAATCGTGCAGCCTTAGTTTCAATTGATGCTTATAAGTTCATATTGTGAATAACACCAGTGTACTAATTACTTCTTGTTTATTACCTTCATCACACAATACCATCTCATCATTTGAGCACTATTGAATTCACTGTAAAGGCGTCTAGACAAGTGACATGGAAATCATACTTTGGTCTCTTCAGCTATATTAATGCACTATTGCATATTAATATTTTTATTTAACCTCTTGTCTACATGATAAAAATGCAAGAATGCAAGATAAAGATAAGATTCATCAGCTCCCATAAAACTGCGTGTTGCTAATGAAAAAAAAAACAACTGGATGTGTGAAAGACATTTGACAACATTTATAGGATGCATTGAGGAGGAACACAAACTACACATGTCCATGATACAGATTCTGTCTAATAAACAGTTCTTTCTGATTGTATATGAAAAAGATGTTTAGTTTCCAGTTTAAGTGAACATTATTTCCCAGGTCATCTACAAGATGGACTAAAATGCTAATGAAGTCAAGAACAGGTTAGACATAAACACATGACAGTATGACTGAATGGTTTAAATGTAAAAGTAATAATAATAAAATAAAAATAAAACACGTTTATTCTGTGGCACCTAAAAAAACAATTTGGTTCCTACGTTTTTTCTTATAGGAGCCAATGACTCCTTACTCAATTTTTTTTTTTTTTGTCTGGAGCCCTGTATAATGGTAACTCTCACAGACTTACTCTGTATTTAGAGTCTGAGTGAGAAGCATTTAGGTTCAAAATTGTAAAGAACTGTTTTTAAAGTCAGAGACATTTGAATTGCTGCTTTTGCAAAACTTGGGTCGGGATGATTTTACCAAGTAGGTCACATTTCTGGATCAGCTTATTTGAACATTTATGGAGGACTATTTTAAATTTCCCTAAATGTATATGTATGGTTTATTTGGTTTATTATTAGCTAAAATGTGGCTGTGCAGTGGCCTGTTTGTGAAGCACTGCCAAAATGCCACCATTCCATGCAGCATGTGGACCACATGAGGAATGTGGAGAAAACAAGGGTGAGCATAAAAATCAACTGTGGCCCACATTAGGTTTATTTATTTATTTATTTTTTGGTTTATTTGGTTTGGCTTACATGTGGCAATGCTAAGGCTTACTTGAGGCCCAGTTCTGGCATACAGGACCGGACTGCCCAAATGCTATTATTCCACATGATATGTGTTCCAGAACAAGGTGTTGGGTCAGTGTTGCCCAGATTGGTATTTATCAAGCTTCTCAAAGTGACATTTTAGTCTCAAGTGCTGAGAATTCATGAAATTTACTCCTATTTTCAAACCTAAGTATAAAAGCAAGTTATCAAGTTTCTCAAAGCTAAGAATCACTCTTACTCTCCCACTTATTTACAGTTTTTCTCAATTGCTTAAACACTTTTCTTGAAATGATGCCTCTTTTTTGCAAAACTCACAAATCCGTGACTTCTAACTCAATTCCCCAAACTTACTATATTCAGGTCAAAATTAAGTTTTCCACTGTAAACATCTTGCTGAAAAAAAATAAAAACTTTGCTCTCGGACATGACACACAAACCCTCAAAAACACACACAATACAACACAGTTTTACACACTGATGAGATCGATTCAAAACAATACTGTGAAAACTGGTAATAAGTGTTGCTTGGAAAAAAAATTCACGTGATGAACACAACAAATTTATGCATTTGCAAGTGTTTTAATCGTTAATTTATTGTACTGTAGAGTACAGCACAAAACTGCAAACAACAACAAAAATAATTATTCTGCCCCAGCATCCTGTTTTTGGTCTGGGACAGGCCAACGAACCTCCTCAACATCACAGACTAAATTGGCCCTGGACAGGCAGCGGGGGTAAAATCCTCTTGCATGCCTGACCCAACCCTGGCACGCATCAATTCAAATATATGAAACTGCTTGTTTTCTTGCCCTTGCCCTTCCTATTTCTCTTCCACGTTGTTGTCGTCGTCCTCCTCCTTCTTCTTCTCCTCTTCCTCTTTCACCTCCTATTCTTCCTCTTTGAATTACACATTACTGTATGCGGGATATTGATTGAAAAAGACCGGATAGGATTCACAGTTACACTTGTACTAGTGGTCTGACAAAAAAAACAAATACAAATATATTACAAAGTCATTGTGAAATAGAAAAGAAAAAGAAATATGGGCAAAGGTGAAAGTAAAAGTGAGAAAATCCACTGTCAGAATTTGTAAATCTTGTGTTGTCCTCTGTCTATATATGCTTTCCAATTGAAGGTTCATGAGATGTTGAGATGTAACTTTGAGCTGTTTCAGAGAACTGCTTTATCATTGGTTGATCTGTAGTGGAATGATTATAATTTGATTATACACATATACAATATACAAGTGAAGTGTAACACTGTATTCACTGACACAAGAAACTAACATTTCTTAGTTCTGCCAGCGTTGTGAGTTTGGGCCACTGATAACATGGATTTAAAAAATGTAAAAAAATCCTTACTACATTGGTGTAGTAAGAAGAGCAAAAGGAGAAATTGTAAGAAGACATGGACAGAGAAGAAGTGTAGAGTGAGGTGGAAGGACAGATAGCAGGTAGTGACAAATTTTAAATGAAATCAGACTTACCCTATTAAACTAATATATTATGGCCTCTCCTTTACAGAAACTCTAGGGAACAGAAAGTATTGACACTCTTTAAAAAGGGTGTCAATACTTATAAATATTTATTTAAATATTGTGCTATTATTTTTGATAGTGCAGATTTGTAGTCCTCCTAGGTCAACTTCTGTTCTTAACATGTAAATGTCTAAACATTTTTTCAAAATGTAAGTTTGAGAACATTCAGGTGGACATTTAAATGCTCTTGTGGAACAAAAGGTCCAGAACAACACCACTGTCACAAAGGAGGAACCCTGTGGAGATGATGAGAGGAGCTTGTCAAGAATGGATTCAACCTTCTCACACTTTTTGTTTCCTCTATGATGTTAGCACAGCAAGTATGTAGTGTAGAAAAAATGCAGTGCAGATGAAATTCCCTTCCAGATGTAAATGAAAGGCAAGATCAATAATTCACTGTAATTCATGTACAACAGGAAACACACACACACATACATTTGTCTATATCTCTGGATGTGAAATAGTCCATTATAACATGGTTTAGGTCACTGACATCACCAAGATTGAGCAGATTGAGACGAGCAAGATTGTTTGAAGTGAGCAGCTACTTAAAACTCAAAACTCTGCCATCTCACGATATTAATAAATAAATAAAATATAGCTGCAAGCAGCAATTGCGGGGCCAAGCACTAAAGAGGCATAACGAGGAGCTAAGCACGGCAAGGAGCAACAGTCCGATCTCAGCAATGAGTAATTAAAGCCCTTTTAGGATGATATCAGTTCAATACAATTTAATGGCTCATCACTTTTGACCAACAGGTGGTGCTGTTTTCAAATTGATGTGACATGTTCTGTGTGAAGTAACAATGACACACACATAGTTTGGTGTCATTATGTCAAAGCTGTACAGAGATACAGCCTCAGAGTAATTTTGGCATCATGACTCAAATGTGTAGTGGCGCTGTACGAAAATGGTTTAGTCTATCGAGACGAAATCCATAACTTTGAGTCAGGACAGTCTAAAGATGATTCGACTCAATTTTGGTAAAAAAAATTGGACCAACGGTCTAGAAGGAGTTCGAACAAGTAGGTTTTGCATATTAATCAAAATGGTGGAAAGGAAGTTCGACCAAGTATGGTATAATTGGTATGTATGTTGTTGGCATGATCCAAGGGATGTTTTGGGACCAGTTTCATTACAATATGCTAATGCAATCAGAAGTTATTAGCATTTTTGGAAATTTCATTATTAATGTTTCATGAATGGTGTATTACTTCTGACCAATAGGTGGCGCTGTTACCAAATTGAAGTGGCGTGGTCAGTGTGAGGTGACAATGACACATACAAAGATTAGTGTAAATATGTCAAAGCTTTGTGGAGATACAGCCTCAGATGCAGTTTGGCATCTTTCCAACAAATTTGTTGATGTGTTAAACGAAAACCGTTTCATCTATTGACACGAAATCCATAACTTTTTGTCAGCATGGTTGGAAGACGATCCAAATCAAATTTGGTGAAAATTGGACCAACGGTCTAGGAGGAGTTTGAAAAAGTATTTTTTCAATATTAATCAAAATGGCGGACAGGAAGTTCATCCAATTATGATATAATTGGTATCAGTGTTCTCGGCATGGTCCAAGGAATATAACAAGACCAGTTTTATTAGAGTAGGCCAATGTAAACTAAAGTTATTAGCATTTTTGGAAATTTCATTATTAATGTTTAATGAATGGTGTATTACGTCTGACCAGTAAGTGGCACTGTTACCAAATTGATGTGGCATGGTCAGTGTGAGGAATATATCAAGGAATATATCAAGGCTAGTTTCATTAGAATAGGCCAATTCGTTATAACTTTTGACCTCAAGATGGTGCTACAGCCATGGTGCCGAAGACACATACCGAGTTTCGTAACGATATGTCAATGCGTTCAAAAAATATAGCATTTTTGGACAAAATTCAAAATGGCCAACACTCAAAATGGCTGACATGGGAAAATTGGATATGGTTGGACTCGGCATGATGCACCAAATCTGAAGAGACCAGTTTTGTGATTTTTGGCCAAACCATTCAGAAGTTATAAGCAAAAAAAGCCATTTTACATATCTCCTGACCACTAGGTGGCACTGCACCGAAACACTGCAGGTAATCTCAGGTCATGCTTGTTAAAACACACACCAAGTTTGGCCTCAATGTGCCAAACCGTTGCAGAGATATAACCTCACATACATTTTTGTGTGCTTTTCGTAGAATTCATTTGCGTGTTATTCGAAAACGGTTCGACTAATCAACTTGAATTCCATAACTTTTTGCCAGCATGGTCTGAAGATGATCTGAGCCAATTTTGGTAAAAATCAGACAAATCGTCTAGGATGAGTTCGAAAAAGTAGGTTTTACGAAGAAAAATGTATAGAAAAAAAACTAAACCTTACGATTTTTGAATTGGACTTCATTCGACTCGGCATGAGCCAAGGATTCAGAGGAAAAAAGAATTTTGATTCTGTGCCTTACGGTTCAAAAGTTATAAGCATAAAATTATTGAAATTTTTGGACAAGTGGTGGCGCTAGAGAGTTTGAGTTAGAGACTCCAAACTTGCTGTGGTTAATGATGATACTGTCCTCTATCAATGTGCCAAATTTCACAACTTTCCCGCAATCGGTTCTATGGGCTGCCATAGACTTCCAGAGCGGAAGAAAAAGTACGCTAACGGATACAATAGGTGCCATCGCACCTTCGGTGCTTGGCCCCTAAATATAGCTGCAAGCAGCAATTGCGGGGCCAAGCACAACAGAGGCAGAATGAGGACCTAAGCATGGTAAGGAGCAACAGACCGACTGTAACAATGAGTAACTAAAGTCATTTTAGAATAATATCAGTTGAAATGGCTGAAAAATCATAAATTCAACCAATAATATAATTTAATGGCTTATCACTTTTGACCAGTAGGTGGTGCTGTTTTCAAACTGATGTGATGCGTTCTGTGTGAGGTGACAATAACACACAAATTTTGGTGTCATTATGCCAAAGCTTTACAGAGATACAGCCTCAGAATCATTTTGGCATCAAAGCTAAAATCTGTAGTGGTGCTGTAGGAAAACGGTTTTGTTTAGCGACACGAAATCCATAACTTTGAGGCAAGACAGTCCGAAGATGATCTGACTCAATTTTGGTGAAAATCGGATCAACGGTCTAGGAGGAGGACGAACAAGTAGGTTTCGTACATTAATCAAAATGGCGGAAAGGAAGTTCAGCCAAGTATGGTATAATTGGTATGTATGTTCTCGGCATGACCCAAGGAATATTTTGAGACCAGCTTTATTACAGTAGGCTAATGCAATCACAAGTTATTAGCATTTTTGGAAATTTCATTATTAATGTGGCGTGGTCAGGGTGTGGTGACAATAGCACATATAAAATTTGGTGTCAATATGTCAAAGCTTTGCAGAGATACAGCCTCAGATGTAGTTTGGCACCTTTCCAGCAAATTCGTTGATGTGCTAAACGAAAACGGTTTCGTGTATCGACACGAAATCCATAACTTTTTGCCAGCATGGTCTGAAGATGATCCGAGTCAAATTTGGTGCAAATCATACGAACTGTCTAGGAGGAGTTCGAAAAAGTAGGTTTTACGAACAATTGAGAATAGCGAAAAAACTAAACCTTACGATTTTTGAATTTTGGTGTCCATTCGACTCGGCATAAGCCAAGGAATCAGAGGAAAAAAGATTTTTGTTGTGTGGCTTACGGTTCAAACGTTATTAGCATAAATCTTTTGAAAGTTTGGACAAGTGGTGGCGCTAGAGAGTTTGAGTTAGAGACTCCAAACTTGCTATGGTTAATGTTGGGACTGTCCTCTATCAGTGTGCAAAATTATACAACTTTCCCGCAAGCGGTTCTATGGGCTGCCATAGACTTGCGGCGGAAGAGGAAGAATAATAACGCCAACGGATACAATAGGTGCCACCGCACCTTCGGTGCTTGGCCCCTAATAAACATTTTGTGCTGTAGTTTACACAGGACTGGTGGGAAATGTGCATTTATACACCTTTATTATATAGGTTACATGGTTTATTTTGATAGGTTAATTGTTGTGGTGCACCTCCTAGTGCTTTCTTAACACAAGAGAAAAACAGTCATTTCTGATTGCTGCAATAAATCACCAGTTCTCTGTGCATTTTGCCAAGATATTTTCAGAAATGATAGATAAGATGTTATATAATAATAATTGAATGAAAACCTAATTTTGGCAAAAAAAAACAAACAAAACACATTCAACCTATTTTTCAAATTTATTGAAAATGTCCCAGCACGACATCCCATGGATTTTCCCAGATCGCATCACATATACACCGAACAGGCAAACATTATGACCACCTTCCTAATAATGTGTTGGTCCCCCTTTTGCTACCAAAACAGCCCTGAAGTGTCGAGGCATGGACTCCACTAGACACCTGAAGGTGTGCTGTTGTATCTGGCACCAAGATGTTAGCAGCAGATCCTTTAAGTCACAACTTGTGTGGTGGGGCTTCCATAAATCAGACTTGTTTGTTCAGTACATCCCACAGACACTTGATTGGATTGAGATCTGGGGAACTATGATGAGTATCACATAAGAGGCAGCATGATCAAGAGTCATAAATATCAAATATGTTTGCTCTGACATGATCAGGAGCTGTGAATTAATCATA
This sequence comes from Labeo catla, assembly GCA_012976165.1. Classification (NCBI taxonomy): domain Eukaryota; kingdom Metazoa; phylum Chordata; class Actinopteri; order Cypriniformes; family Cyprinidae; genus Labeo; species Labeo catla. The sequence goes on along the minus strand of VONZ01001398.1, from coordinate 31,075 downwards.
ATGACATCACACAATTGAGGATTTTTTTGGACAAAAAGTTATTTGCGACAAGACTTGAATCTGGCTACTCCTCCCTGATTGCTTAGGGAGGCAAATCAGGCTTAAAATCTTCAAGTGTGGATTTCAGTGTTGTGTTTACAAGTGCGACTGTGGGAATCTGCAAGCAGCTTCTTATTTAATTTTAGAACAAGAAGTTTTGTTTTTAAATCTTTTTTTTATATATATATTCTTTCTTTCACTAAGTTGACATAAGTTTTCAGGAACAGTATAATGCCACTATTGTTTGTGTGAGAAATCTAAAACTTTACTTTTGCATTTAAATGCAAGATATATAATGTCCAATGATTTGGGGGAACATTTGTTTCTTCCTAATAATGCTAAATGAGCACAAAATTATCTTTTTTGTGACCAGTTGTTTTTACTGATCACAATCAGTTCAATATTAAAAGGAACAACAAACACACTAATGTGATGTGGACTGTTGTTGTATGTGTTTGTAGGTTGTCTGGCTGTATGGTGACAGAGGAAGGCTGTGGTTATTTGTCTTCAGCTCTGAGTTCAAACCCCTCACACCTGAGAGAGCTGGATCTGAGCTACAATCACCTAGGAGATTCAGGAGTCAAGCTGCTCTCTGAAAAACTGGAGGATCCAAACTGCTCACTGGACAAACTCAAGTATGTCAAGCAGGAGGGGTTTTTGTGTTTTATTGTTTAAACTTTTCAGTTTCTCTGTATATCTATATGAGTCTAGGAGTTTCTAATGGATGCAACAATATAAAGGATTTAAAGAGCACTGGTCTGAGGAGTAAAATCTTAACTAAACTGATCAGACAAAACAAATTAACAACAAAACAAAACTTTAACTCCATAACTGGCCACAAAATAGGAGCAGACAGTGAAAACACAACTAAAAAGGCAGCCACCTTCCTACAGTTTTCATAAATGGTAAAAACAAACATATTCAAATTGATCATTTATGTTGAAAATATTAACAACTTGTAAATGAAGGAACAAAAAAGCCCTAACTTGGAATATTAGAAGTTACACGTTGGTGTCACTATTACAGTAGATTAATTGACATTACCTCAGATTAAAGAGCAATGCCAAAAAATAAATAAATAGATAAACTCAACCATAAGAATACACAACAGTTTCAACAAGTTGGGCAGGACAAAGACATCACTCTGGAAAATATTTCTTATCTTCTTTGATCAGCTTTCTGTCAAAGAGACGGGAGAAACCAAAGAGGAAAACACAAATGAGAGTACACCACAAAATAAGACAAGTCAAGTCACCTTCATTTCTTTAGTGCTTTATACAATTCAGTTCAATACCAGTTTGATGTTGCAGGATGTAATTCGGCTGTAAAGCATCTCTTCAGAAGATGATAGTGCAGCTTAATTCAGTTTAAGCTCTGTTCTCGTACAATGGTTGTAGTCAATGCAGTTATATCAATACATTTCTAAAAGTTATGTGACTTTCAGACTCCAACTAAACAAGCCAGGAGGTGACAGTGACAAGAAACTTAAACTCCATCAGGTGACACAAATGGAGAAAAAACATTTTTCAGTCTCATTTGGAGACCGGTTCTCCTTTGACCTAAGTGAATGAAGGAAGTAGAGCTGCTGTTTAACTAGTAGCAGACATTTACGCTTATCATTATTTATTTAGCAGACGCTTTTATCCAAAGCAACTTAGAAAAGAGGACAATGGCAGCAATGATACAAAACAACAAAAGAGCAATGATATGGAAGTGCTATGACAAGTCTCAGTTAGCCTATCGCGGTACATGGAGCAAGATTTTTATTATATAATAAATAAAATAAAGTGAACAGAAAAAGAAATGGAGCAAGCTACTGTTAGAGGCCTTTTTGTTAATTATATAATAAATAGAAAGAAAACAAATAAATAAATAGAATGCAAAAAGAATAGAGAAGCTAGTGTTTTTTTTTGTTTTTAAGAAAACAAGCTGTTAGAAAATGAATAGAGTATTTTTTTTTGTAAAGAATAGAATTAGAATAGAGAGTGCTAGAGTTAGAGGGTCAAATAAAGATGGAAGAGATGTGTTTTAGCCATTTCTTGAAGATGGTTAAGGAATCATCTGCTCGGATCAATTGGACAGGTCATTCCACCAGGAGGGAACAGTTAAGGGTCCCATATTGTCAAAACTCAAATTTCCTGGCTGTGACTTCTGTAAAACTGTGATGCTCAGACTACACAGTCACTGCCTTCGGTCTCCACCTTGAGCATCACCACCACCATCCCACCCTCCTTTTGCCAAACCCCCAGACAACATCACGTCCATGCCATTGCTGAGAAACAGCAACACAGAGACATGTCAGGAAAACGCTGTTCAGTTGATGGATGTCAGGTAACTACATCATTGCACAGGCTTCTGAACCACATTAATATAAGAGACCAGTGGCACATCAACTTACTGTATCAGTAGGAAAGCAATAGTTACATAGCTTACTGCATTCTGTGTTTGAAAAAAAAAAACAAAACATTACCATTCTGAAACACTGTGTTGTAAGCGTGTTTGAGGAGGTGGCTGGTTGTCTCCTGTCATCAGTGATTCAAGGTCTGCGTTCAGCTCAAACATGTATGGCCGAACAACATTTCCCTCAGCAGTGACCATCATTACTGGTGTTTCTATTAACCTTACTTGTGAGTATCACCAAGCCACAGCAGGCTACAGCATACACAACCCTAGTTACCTGTGGTTGGCCTGGCTGTGCGTTACTCAGAAAACAACAGGCCAATCAGAAGAGAGACTCATGAATATTTACTAGACAGGCCAAAATCAACCTGTTCTTAACAGAGCTCCTGAGAGAGGAGCTGTAAAATGTATATTGAGATGTTTTTTGGTACTTATAGTGCAAATATATATTATTAAATACAGCAAACCCTAAAAAATAAAACTCCAGAAAGGTGTAAAATATCTCAATAAGGGCAGATCTTGATCTCTATTAAACCATACAGAACAGTATGATATTTAACAGCACTTGCATGTCAGGATACTGTACTCAGTGGAAACCTTCATAGACTAGTCATTTTATTATTAGAGTTGCAATTATATTACAAACAAACAAAAAAAACAATTTAAAGCTTCTTGTCTGATAGTCTTCACAATCAAGTCCACTAGTGTTGTTAGCATCACAAGCTAGCTGCTTTCTGACTGTAAACAGAGATGCAAAGATTTTACAAGACACGCACAAACAAATCATACTGACCCACAATCTCTGAAAAATAATTAAACGGCAGTATAACTTATCTTTAATATAACAGTCACTTCAAACAGGTCCACATCACAGATGTCTTCTCTTACAGTTTCTATCCTGTCCAACAGGAAATTAATGTCAGTGACCCTTACTACACAACTGATTCGACCATATAGATTATAATATAAACAGGATTATGGGTCTGTGTCTGTATTCGTTTTTGCTATAAGAATATATAAAACTATTTTTGTGTTAAATTAGAAAGTATCAAGTAGACATTACAACTTGTAGCTTTAGAAAGTAATATTTTATTTGATTCAAGCAAAAATGTATTACACATAAACATTTAGGCTGCAACGGCCTAATGTGAACTATGTAACATAAAAGAAGATCATTTGAGAAACATCTCAGTATTTTTTGTTCATATAATGAAAGTCATAGTAACCAAAACAGCTTTGCTACCAACAACCAAAATATCTTCTTTTTTGTTCAACAAAAGAAAGGTTTGAAATGACATGAGGGTGAGTAAATGATGACAGAATTACATTTTATGGGTGAACTATCCCTTTAATGTTATTATTATTGTTTATTTGTTTATTTATTTAGTTATTTTAAAGAAATGATACTCTAAATCTGCAGAAATCTGCCAGCAGATGGTGGTAAATGTCTTAATGAGTCATTCATTCATTCGTTTCAATTCATTCAAACGGCTGATTCATTCAGGAATGAAGTAAACTGCTCTTTTTATAAATGGGCCTTTGAATCATTGATTTGTTCAGAACGCAGATTCATTCAGAAACTAAACACTGCTGTGTTGCTCAGCAATGATTCTGCTATGGCTTGAAAGGTAACATGTTCTATGCAAAATTGAGCAAAAACACATAATATAGTGTTTAAAATATAAGACAACATCAACCTCTTATTTACTAAACTGTTGTATAAAATCACATTTAAGCTTGTGATAGATCAGGACAAAATCAGCACTCATGTCATGGGCCTGTTGCTGTTGCTGCCCATGTGATATTGTGTGATATGTGATATATATAAATATGTGACCCTGGACCACAAAACCAGTCTTGAGTAGCACGGGTGTATTTGTAGGAATAATTGGGTCAAAATGATCCATTTTTTTAGGCCAAAATTCAAGATCATGTTCAATGCACCTATACTCTATACTCTTACCAGTATACATTGAGATTATTTGACATTAAGTGCATTATATAAATTACTTTGGAATAAATCACAGCATGTTTCATGATAAAAAAAAAGAAAAGAAAAGTGATTTACAGTCCAGAAAATACTGTAGGCTATAGCAAATTACTTTGCAGACCCCCTTGCACTTTGAGAACAGCACCCAGAAGGAAGCCCTGTCTAGGCTGTCCCGGTACGGGTTGTGTCGAGACATTCATTAGTCTGCAGCAGCAGTTGAGAAACTTATTTTGTGTGAAACTGAGGAAGAACTGATGACGGCACGGTTTGATCTTCAGCTGACCAATCAGCAGAAAGGGACGTTTAATTCCTGCCCACTTGTAGAAATCAAATATTCAGAATGTTAATACATTTTTTCAACCCTGAACGAAAAATGAAAAATCAAGCTGAACTCATTTTTCTGGAAAAAACTAAAAAGGAGCATTTTTTTTCATGTTTCTTTTTTCAATATTAAATGAAAAACGAGTGAAGGCAACATACACAGACCTGCATTACTCTGCTATCAACAGCTAAAGTCTCTGTTGCTAGGTATAAAATGGTGTTTTGGGTTTAGTATTGGAGGTGTTGGATGAGATACTTAACTTATAATTTTCCCTTAATAAACTCGTAGTTAGTAAAGTAGTTGTTAAGTATGGAGTGGATAAAGGGATCCAAAATATATATTCATACAGAATAAGGCATTAATATGTTCTTTATAAGTACTAATAAACCATATGCTTGTAATACGCATGAAAATAAGTGTTACACTTTCAAGAAGGATGCAACATCCATACTTACAGCAAAATATTTATTTTCTTTTCAAACAGATACAGGTGAGACAAAGCACAGGTTAATCTGTTGTGTTTACCACAAAGCTCATCACGTACTGAATATTATTTCTTTGTATAATATAACATGTCTTATAGTGCAAATGATTATGCAGATACATGACACTGGACACATTAAACCACACTCAAAAATATCTGCTGTAAATCGATGAACGTTATTTACAATGTTCATCTGGCTAAAGCCACATTCACACTCTGCTGTGGAAACAACCAGTGTGTTTAACGTCTGTAAGAGGGGTTTCAGCTCTTTGGATTGTAAGCATTTACCTGTGCTCTTAACATTATCAATGTATTCCCTCATGCCTCTGAATTTCCTTGCTGTTGTGGAGCCAGAAAACGGAGCAGAGTTCCTGTACATCATTCTCAGTTATGTGCTGAGTCATTTTTGCACAAGACTTGTCAGAGTGTAAAGTTCTTCTCATGTCTGTTCCATTCAGGACCTGCAGGTCAATGTCAGTTGGCAGATCAGTAAAAGGTCTTCCTGATTTGAAAATGTTATAAACTGTGTGGAAAACTGTCGTTGGTCAGGAAATGATCCCTCATCATCTCAGTGGTCAACATTTCTATGGTTTTGTCTTGAGCTTTTTGTCAAAATTTCTCTGCTGAGCTGTGATGATCTGATGTTCTGTGTCTGTGAACAGTATGAGACTTTTTTTAAACAATATCAAAGCACTGGATCCTTTATCTGGCCAGAAGAGTGTGGTGTTCGTTATGTTGAGAATGATGTACAGGAACTCTGCTCCATTTTCCAGCTCCACAACAGCAAGGAAATTCAGAGGCATGAGGGAATACATTGATAATGTTAAGAGCACAGAAAATGTATATTTTCAGTATTTCTAAAATGTAAGTCACTTTTACATTAACTTGTTTATTAAACTGTGTATAAATCAAAGCTCACATTTGCAAACTCTCACTTATAATCATTAAAAAAAGCTGTCACTCATCTAATTTAATCACAATCTCACAAACTTAAACACAGCTTTATCCAATCAAATGATCTGTTATCACATCTTTTAAAGTAAGACGTTTAGATTTCCAGCAAAAATTACTCTTTATTCTAGATAATTTTTGATGTTTTGGAACCCTGGAGAAGTTTTGACATGCCCTGACATTTGTGCTTTTTTCAGTATCTTAAAAACATATTAATGGCTAAAGTCTGGTTACATTGTAATTAGCACAAACTGGGCTACAATAATATGTAAGCAACATGAATGTACATGTTTGTGTTTCTGAGAAAACAATGTTTATGCATGGTTAGTGAAAAACTAAATTGTCACTAAAATAAGGCCATGAAACAAATTCAGAACATTAGTTCACAAGACTTTTGAGAACTGGATGTGGTAGTCTAGAGTTTTTTCAACAAAATGATGTGAAAATCATCTTGTTCACTCGTTAAGAGAAAACAATATATTGATGTAAATTTTCTAAGACATGTTTTGTGATCGAAAGTGAGACTGTGACTGTCAGGTAAGAAACAATGTGAGGAGATTCAGAGATTGGGGTTTTAGATTATCTGTATTTTATTTATAACACAGTATAATATAAACATACATTATGAAGATCAAATGCACATTATTGAGCACCCTGATCTAACCACAGAGATGTGAACACACTTTGTATAGTTTCTGAAAACTGCTTTCTGAATTCTGTTCAACAAGTGAAAAAAGTAAATCATACCTGATATTTAAGTGCTTGCAAAACTCATCATCAGTAGTCAAGGAACTTTTTTTACACTAGAATATCAGTGTAGTTGAACATCTGATCTTAGTACAGGATTCATCTGTTGTGCAGGTATCAGATCACTAAAAAACAAACAACATAAGAAAAACATCTGTGAGCATGTTAATATCAGAAACATCTGTAAAATATTGCATATATATATAGTATGATTTTGTAGCCATAGACTCACATTGTACTAATGTAAAAAGGACATTTTATGTCTGATTATCTAATAATTATTGTTTTTTCACGTTAAACATCTATTCGAGAGCAGAGTATTGATAAACATGGTCTAAACACACACTCAGTGTAAACACTCATATTACATCCTACTGTTATACGATAAATAACTAACTAATAACTAAATAATATGATCTTTAAGTCATAAACATAAGCATGCTTTGTATGTATTATACAATACAAAAACATTTTATGTCTGGGAAACTATATTATTATTATGCATAAGTGTAAACACTATTACCTTTATATCGCATTGTTTTCTATTGTATAAAATGTTAACAATCTTGTCGTCGTGAGACATTTAGATGCAATTAAATGAAACGTACTTCATAATGTTTCACTTGCTGTAGTAAGGCTTAGCCCCCACTATGACATCCTTCGGCTCATTACAATACTGGTGATTTGGCCCAAATGTGGGCCGGATCTGATCCAGTACCAAGCCAGATCTGGGCCAGTAACATGCCGGATTTGAGGCAGCTCATTTTGTATATCTAAATAGACCTACATACACACACACACACACACAAGTTGTATACACATCTAGAATTCAAATACAATTAGTTTATTTGTATAGTGCTTTTCAAAATACATATTTCAATGCAGCTTTACAGAAAATGCATGTTTCTCGGTTACAACTAAAATAAATAATTGAAGATGACTGTGTCAGAGTAATGTCCATATGCCACAGTATTTGTACAGTTTCTGGATAATACAAATCATAGTAGATAATGACTGTATTTAAGCAGAAATGATCAATTCCGTTAAAGCAATAACTACAATCGTCTCACATAATACATAATTATCTTACTGTCTTATGACACTTTTTTGTATAGATGTAGACAATTACTGTACTAAACAATTTATTAAAACAATGCACTACAAAAAATAATTTTCTTACCTAGTATTTCTGCGTTGTTTTCTAGTATAGATCTACAAATTCTTGAATCAAGATAGATTTACTTTACAAGTAAAACAACTTTGTAACAATCAGGACTCGTAGGAAGCGTGTAAGATCCAAGTGCGAGCTTTTCTTTACAGATTGTAGTCAGACAGGCAGGGTCAGTATCCAGACAAACAGAGTGACGAAGGCAACACAATAACGTAATCCACAAAACAGGCAGAGTCCAAAAACCAGGGAGAGCAGTCCAAAAAGTAACAAATAAACAAGGAAAGGAACGATGGCAAAAACTAGACAGAACTATGGAAAAACAAAAGCAAAACTATGATAATAAAACAAAACTTGTGGCAATGACAAAACAGGCCAATTAAAACAGGGAAAACCGCTTGGTAGAGTCCGCAAGAGCAAAACAATACTTTGCGCTTCCTGTTTGGTGTAGGCCTCCTTTTATGGCCACCAAACAGGAAGTAACCAACGAGGCAGCAGAGGCAGCAGCAACAGTCAGTTCATGGGTAAGGGCTCCCTCTGCTGGCGTGGCGTTACAGAATCCCCCCCTAGGAGCGACCCCTGGCGCTCAAACAACAACAGTTCAGGAGGGTGGGGGAACAGAGGCAAAACAGGGGGTGGGACGGAGGGCCAGGTCCATGTAGAGGAGGTGGGTTTGGATCGTGGAGCAGGGACAGACAGTGAAGCACTGGAGGACCTGGATTGTGGGGCAGGGACAGACAGTGAAGCACTGGAGGACCTGGGCCGTGAAGCAATGGTAGACAGTGTGACCTTGGAGGACCTGGGCCGTGGAGCAATGGCAGACAGTGGAACCTTGGTGGAGTAGGCAGAGCAGGTAGAGCAGGGAGCCATGGTGAGGCAGGCAGAACAGGAAGCCATGGCGAGGTAGGCAGAGCAAGCATAACAGGGAGCCATTGCAGGGCAGGCAGAGCAGAGAGGAGCAGAGATATCCACAGTGGAACTAGTGACATCCATAGCAGAGCGGTGTGTTCACGGATGATTTCCTTGGCCGTGCCATGACAGGTAGAGAGTTCATGATGGGCCCCCTGGGCCATGGCATGATGGGCAGAGAGTTCATTCTTGGCCTTCTTGATCGTGACCTGGTGGGCAGAGAGTTCATGGGAGGCCTTCGTGGCTGTGACATGACAGGCAGAGAGTTCATGGGAGGACGCCGCCCCCATTGGAGGATCCACAGCATATGCTGAGGTATAGGCGCGAACTCGTGGACAGATGAAGCCTCAGGAGCAGGCTTGTGGTCAGATGAGGCCTCTGGAGCAGATTCGTGGACAGACGAGGCCTCTAGAGCAGACTTGTGGACAGACGAAGCCTCAGGAGCAGACTTGTGGTCAGATGAGGCCTCTGGGGCAGACTCGCAGTCAGGCGAGGCCTCTGGAGCAGACTTGTGGCCAGACGAGGCCTCTGGAGCACAGTGTGCAGCCCACACACTGAAAATGGCAACGGCCATTACAGGCAGCACAGTAGATAGTGGGATGTCTGTTGGCCTTGAGGGTGTGGATGCTGTGGACTTGTGGCTTGGGAATGTGGGTTCTGCGCGGCTTGGGAGCGTGGACTCTGCGTGGCTTGGGAGAGTGGGCTCTGCGTGGCTTGGGAGCGTGGGCTCTGGGGGTTCAGCTGATGCGTGATGAGGCTCTTGGTGGTCAGCTGAGACGTGAAGTGGCTTAGGAAGGTCAGAGGGGACCTGGTGAGGTTCTGGTAGGACAGCCGTTTCTTGACTTGATTCATGGAGGTCTGCCGTGGCTTGACTTGACTCAGGGAGGCCTGCCGTGACTTGACTGGACTCAGGGAGGTCTGCCGTGACTTGACTTGACTCATGCAGTCCAGCTGTGACTTGACTTGGCTTGTGAAGGTCAGCTGTGACTTGACTTGGCTCAAGGAGATCAGCTGTGGCTTGACTTGGTTCATGAAGGTCAGCTTTGGCTTGACTTTGGCTCATGAAGGTCAGCTGCGTGGTTTGACTTGGCTCGTAAATAACAGCAGCAACTTGACTTGGCTCATGAAGTTCTGCTGTAACTTGGCTTGGCTCATGAAGATCAATTGTGGCTTGGCTTGGCTCAGGGACAACAGCAACAACTTGACTTGGCTCATGAAGATTTGCTGTAACTTGGCTTGGTTCATGGAAATCAGCTGCGGTTTGACATAACATAGACAACCCAGCTGTAACTTGACTTGACTCAGGAACAACAGCTGTAACGTGACTTGACTCAGGAACAACAGCTGTAACGTGACTTGACTCATGGGGAACAGCTGTGTCTTGGCTTGGCTCATGGAGAACAGCTGTATCTTGACTTGACACAGAAAGTGTAGCCCTGACTTGACTTGACACAAGAGCAAAACAATACTTCGCACTTCCTGTTTGGTGTAGGCCTCCTTTTATGGCCACCAAACAGGACGTAACCAACGAGGCAGCAGAGGGAGCAGCAGTTCATGGGTAAGGGCTCCCTCTGCTGGCGTGGCGTTACAAACTTAAGATATTATGTCTTGTTTTCTAAAATGTTTTTTGCTTAAAACAAGAAAAATATCTGCCAATGGGGCAAGAAAAATAATCATTAAGCTTTTGAATATTGAAGATTATTTTTCTTACACCATTGGCAGATATTTTTATTTGTTTTACAAAATTTTTTTAGAAAACAAGATTTAATATCTTAAGTGATTTTACTTGTCAAGTAAATTCATCTTGATTCAAGAATGTTTAGATATTTATACTGGAAAACAAGACAAAATACTAAGAAAATATTTTTTTGCAGTGTATTCATATTAAAACAACTGAATTACTACAAAAGACGTGCCACTGTCCATCTTTTCTTTCATTTTGATCATTTTTGCACAAAAAGCAAAATGAAAATTTAAAACATTACCTGAAGTAGTACATGTCTCTACTTCTAGTGCTTACTGTACATAATATTCACTAAGCTTAAAACAGTGCTACACAATGGGAATGAGAAGAATCTGAATAATTACCACAGGGAAATTTTACACCACAGGGAAGAAAGTTTCTTATACTGTAAATGTGTTTCACCATCATGTGCTTGAGTTGGTTCTAGTTGTAATAGTCTTGTGTAATGTCTTTTTTGAGGTAAATGCGAGCGCTCCATCATCCTTTTCGTTGTCTCTAAAAAAAGATTAAATGTGGAAAAAAATGTTATTGCCATCTCTCACAGAAAAGAAGTTTACATATAGTCCACAAGCGAAAATAGTAGTTGAATTTATAAAAATGACACTGTTCAAAAGTTTACATCCCCTTGATTCTTAACATTGTGTTGTTCCTGAATGATCCACAGCTGTGTTTGATTGTTTAGTGATGGTTGTTATGAGTCTTTTATTTGTCCTGAACAGTTAAACTGTCTGCTGTTCTTTGGAAAAATCCTTCAGGTCCCACAAGTTCCTTGTTGTTGTTGTTGTTGTTGTTGTTTTTTTTTTTTTTTCCAACATTGAATGTATGATTTTGAGATCCAACTTTTCACCCTGAGGTCAACTGAGGGACTCATATGCAACTATTACAGAAGGTTCAAACACTCACTGATGCTCCAGAAGGAAACACGATGCATTAAAGGATTGTTCCACTTTCAGAGTAAAAAACTCTCTGAAGCCAGATGTTAAAAATATGTTTTGTTTTTATAATTTTATCAGAAAAGTTTAAATGATGTCTACTAATTGAATTTTTAGTGATATGAATTCCTAAATATTTTACACTTTTTTTTAACTGGGATACCTCCTAAGAATATATCATCCGTATCATGAACTGCTATAATTTTGCATTTCGAAATATTACGTTTTAGACCCGAGGCACGTGAAAATTGCTCAACCAATTCCAGAGCATTTGGTAACTGAATTTTGTTCTCCAGAAACAGCGTAGTGTCATCTGCAAGCTGTGCAATTTTGATCTCCCTTTCAAATATTGAAATTCCTTTCAGGGTTTTTTCTTGAGTAATTCTTAAGCAAAGTAACTCTGTGGCTAAAAGAAATAAAAATGGGGAGATTGGACAGCCTTGTCTGACTCCACGATATATGTTAAACCTCTTAGAAGTGTCAAAGTTAACAATCACTGAGCTGTTAATATCCTTATAAAACATGGTTACAATATCTATAAATGCTTTACCAAATCCAAATAATTCTAGTGTACGAAAAAGAAATTTGTGTTCAATAGAGTCAAAAGCTTTATGAAAGTCAAGGAAAAGTATGAGACCATCTGAATAAATAAGATCTGAATAATCCAGCAAGTCCAGAACTAATCTTATGTTGTTAGGTATGTGACGGCCTTTCATAAAACCAGATTGAAATTCTGAAATAATATTGTCTAAACCATAACTTAATCTTTTGGCATATACAGAGGCTAATATAACCAATTCTGAATCAGTTTGATGTTTATTCTCTTTAATTTCTTTACTTCTTTTAACTGCGATATGTCTAGTTTTATATTTGAAGAACTCCCATATTTTTTTAAAATCTCCATTTAAGTCAGTGAATAATTCTTTGATAAGACTGATGATACTATCATTAAATTTTTGGTCTTTTCATTGAGCCATGAGTTCATCATCAAATCATCATTAACCGACAGCAGCTTTTCAATGTGAGCGGAGATCGGAGCATTTGAGCCGCGTGCAGAACAATAAACTGACGGGAGGAAGTGGCTCCGGTGGAGACCGGATATAAAACTTTCAGATGACTAACAGCTCATTTCTCCGTCACTGTAACTTACAGAAACCACACATTAAAGCAGCAGCACACAGTAGACACACGTTTGTGTGACAGAGCGGCTCTCTTCCAGCAAACTTTGCATTTAAAAGACGTTTATTAGCCGTTCAAACACAGCCCTGACGTCTAGACTAAAACAAGACTGAATTTGGGCTGTCAGTGAAAATTTAATAGACGTCTAACCATAGCCCAATAATAGACTGGACATTAAATTGACAGCTAATGAACACCTACAAATATACATCTAACAGACAACAAAATAGTGATCCATCCAAACAAATTAAATATACAGCTTTTATTAAGAAAAATAACATTTTTAACAACTTAAAACAATACAAAATGATAAAAATGCAAAAGAATTAATAACAAAATAAAATATTGTAAATACAATAGACTTAACTATAAATATTTTGATAAAAAATGTAATTTAACAACTTAATAAAAATAAAAAATGAAAATAAATTATTTTAAATACCTTAAGAAATAAATCTAATACAAATCAAGAGCATGTTATCACACTTAACATTAAAACATTACTGATTAATTAAAACGTGTTTTTAAAAAAAAAGTAACCCTTGCATTAGCTTACTTATTTTAACAAATAAAACAACCAACAGTTTTAAAATGATTAATTATTGTTTTTATTTCTTGTATAAAATGCTTCCCAACTGCATTCCTCAAGTCCAACTCTGTTGCTGTTATTTATTTATATATATATTTTTTCCTTTAATTACACTAATTGTGACAGAGAGTCTTTCTCTTTTGCTTTTATGCACACTAAAAACAAAAACAAGATATATATTGTGTATCACCATTCAGTGAATTTTTTTTAAAACTGTGTTATAATTATTTCACCCCTACTGTTGTTATTACATTATGTTTTCTGATTGTACTGTTTAAAAACGGCGGAAATGATTATGGCGGGATCTTGCAGCAGTGATCTCTTACTAAAGCCGGCCTCACACTACAGGATTTTTTAAATCCGAACCGATTATGAAATCTGGTTACAGTGCACACATAAGGAGAATCTTTGCAGATGATCTTCCCTGAAATCTTAAACATGCACACGCTACAAGATCTGAAAATTGTGGCGCATCACACACTACAAGATATTATTAAGATTGTTTAGTCAGAGTTGGAGCTGAACTCTGCAGAAAAGTCGATCTCCAGGACCAGGGTTGAGCACCCCTGATATAATGTATATGAATGTGACATTGAACAGCTTGTGTGATGCATGACATCATATTATCAAATGCAAGTAAACTTTTGAAACATTTAAATTAGCATTGTATAATTTAAATACAAATAATGCTATGTAATAATATGTAAATAATGCTATATTTAATAATGCAATAAAATAATTTAATGTACAATAATGCTAATTTAAATGTTTTAAAAGTTTACATTTGCGAAAATGACATATAAACGATTTTAAGACTATTTTGGCCATGCTCATCACTGGTCTGGTATAGGGCTGTAGCCGAGCCGTTAAAATTAGACACCGATTGCCTCGATTTCACCGGGTGGACTAAAAGCAGACGACACGTAGCCCGTCCAATTCAGAGCTAAATCGTGGCTACATATAGACCATGTCATGAAATGACACTTACATCTTTGTAGATATTATTGACACTGTGAACATGATGGTATATCAACCATCTCATGTGCTGCCTGACCAAAAACTACAATCAATCAGTTTTGACTATCAGTGGGCTACAAATAGCCAGTCTGACTATGAGCTAAACCGAGGCTACGCACAGGCTATGACCGCGACATGAACTAACCAAACAGAGCATTTATTTACAAAATTAATATAGAAAACCTACAAAAATACAAAACATCTTACATGATATCTAACATCATATCAGCAAAAACAATGAATAAAAGTATATTTACCTTTTCCTTCATGTCCGTCTGGACACACAGACGCAGTACTCAGAAAGTGACGTGCGCTGATTTAAATTAAATGTTCATTTGTCCCGTGCCCTCTTTCAATAAATCTCTGTCATTCACATACATAACTTATTACCATTTGGTTTTTGTTTTGTCATTAATTTGATGACAAATATATATCTACATTTTAAATTATGGCAAAAATTACTATATTTACATAATTAATGCTGTGATGCAAAATGCTTGATGAATTCAGTATATTTCATTATATTATAGGCGATATATAATGATATACACCTTAAAAAGAGCCGAATACATGTAGTGAATAATATGAAAAGTTATCTGGAGACCAGCTGACCACGACACTACAACATTCACCATGTGACTCACTAGAGACGTCTTTTGAGGACGTGCACATGATGTTTCTGGGACATTAGCCAAAATTATAAAAATGGACTGTTTCCATGACGTCCTCGTGATGTTGTCATTAATAATGTCACGCTGACCAAATGACGACCAACTGACAACATCCTCACAACGTACTGTGTTTACTAGATTATCTCAACTATATGTATATTCAGGCATCACTTCTCACTGATCACGATGAAAGTTACTAGTTTTGAACACTCGTCTGCATTTTTGGGTTCGACACTCTTAATCACGGTCAAATTCAACATTCTTAATGTCTCAGCTCAGAAATGACACTCGATAGAAACACAATATACTGTTGGGTGTTATTAGAGTAATAATTATCACCTGTTAAAACAGCAACAGCCTAGCAACCACCCCAAGCACCTTAGCAACTGCATAACAACAGTCTAGTAAGCAATGTAAATACCTTAGCAACTGCATAGCAACACCCTAGAAAGCAACTTAATTACCTTAGCAACTGCATAGCAACACTCTAGAAAGCAACTTAATTACCTTAGCAACTGCATAGCAACAGTTTGTTGACTGAATGTGTCTGTGTGTGTTTTCTAGTGTTGATCATGGAGGAGAATCCAGGATTACAGCAGGACTGAAGAAATGTACGTCTACACACACACACACACACACACACACAGCTGTAGTGATTGTTGTTGTGTTATAAATGTGTCTGTTCTTGTGTTCAGATGCCTGTTTTCTCACACTGGATCCAAACACAGCAAACACTAAACTCATCCTGTCTGAGGAGAACAGAATGGTGACATTTGTCGATGAGAAACAGTCGTATTCTAAACATCCAGACAGATTTGATGTGTATCATCAGGTGTTGTGTAGAGAGAGTGTGTGTGGACGCTGTTACTGGGAGATTTGCTGGAGTGGAGATCATGGTGTGTGTATATCAGTGTCATATAAGAGCATCAGCAGGAAGGGACGGGGTGATGAGTGTCTGTTTGGACATAATGATCAGTCCTGGAGTTTGTTCTGCTCTCCCTACAGTTACTCATTTTGGCACAATAACAAAGTGACTGATCTCCCTGTGAAGTCCATCATCAGTAGAATAGGAGTGTATGTGGATGTGAGTGCAGGAACTCTGTCCTTCTACAGCGTCTCTGACACAATGAGTCTCATCCACACAGAACAGACCACATTCACTCAGACGCTCTATCACGGGTTTTATGTTGGTTATAAATCAGCAGTTTCACTGTGTTGGTGAATGAGAATAGACTGATGAGAGATTGTACCCATAATGCTTTGAGCTGATGATGAATCAGTAACAGTGAGATGTTATAGAGTCTCTTCATCACATGAATATGAACATGAATCAGAATAAATGTGTGTGATAAATCCTCATATAGACAGTAAGATCAGTGTGTGTGTAAGTATATTTGTGTTTTATTGTCGTGTCTCATCAATCATTTGTTTTATTATGATCAAAATCATCTTTCAGTCGAATACAAACATGATTCATGAACGTCATTCATTTCTTTCTATTGTTTTTGCACATAAATAATAAAACACAGTCACAAATCAACCTGAAATCAGATTTGAATTGATGTTTGTATCATGAATATAATCAATTCCTCACAAGACTGAAATGAGTTTCTGACATTATAAAATATGACAATAATCACAGCATTTACTATAATACAATATTTTGTAAATACAGTAAAGTTGTATTATGGGATGTCCTTAAATAAAAAACCTGTCAGAATATATTTTAAAATAGTTTCAGAGTTTTCAAGTTAATTTTTTTGGGGGGGGAATATAAACTATGAATATTAAGTTTATTATAAACATTATTATATTTCCAATCTTTTTGATTGGCATTTTTTCAGGAAAACTTCATGTGTTTTAATCACAGTATATTTACAAAAATCATATTTTTTATTTTTATTATTTGTATATTGAATTGATTTAAACAAGTATTGCCTTAGATATAATGCAAATATTACTTCAGCTGACATATTTATATCAACACTGCATTAATTTAAATGATTTTAATTATAAATTGTAACGCCAAGCCAGCAGAGGGAGCTCTCACCCTAGGACTGCTTGCACGCTCCCTCTGCTGCTTCTACTGTCACTTCCTGTTTGGCAGTATTTAAAGACTGACCATGTGCTTCATAGGTCGCGAAGTATTGCCAGTTTAACCTGCCTTACCAAGCGTATATTTACTCTGTTGGATTACCTGTTGCTACCTTGCTTTGTTTATGGACTGTTGAGTTTACGGATTACCCCTATTGGATTGTTTGCTGTTTATGGACTGACTTCACGGTATTCGACCCACTGCCTGCTTTGTCTCTCTGCTGCTTGGATTACGTTTAAGTTTTGTATGCTGTCGGACTGCTTTTCTGGTTATCGACCCTCTGTCTGTTTCCACGTTTATGTTTGCTGTCGTTTGCAATAAACTTCTGCAATTGGATTCAAACGCCGCCTCAGCGTCCATGTTACATAAATAAATAATAATAGCAATCAAAATATGAATTTAAATATATTTAAATTATAACAAATCAATAAAAATAAGATGATTATTATAATATTAATTAAATAAACAGTATGTATGCATGCATAAAATAATAATGTATTTAATAATAATAATAATAATAACATTTATAAATATTAATTTTATACCAAGTAAAAAACAAACAAACAAACAAACAGAAAACACTGCATATAAAAACCTGAATATAAAAATAATCTTGTTGCACTAGAAAAGGAAAAAAAAAAGTCAGTATTTTATAATAAAATAAAATGTTTATTTTGGGTAATATCATCATGTAAATTATAACAAATAAGAAATACAAAAAATATATATTATGATTGCAATAATCATAACAACACAAATATCAATAATGTAATATATTCATTATATATTTTATTCAAAATACAAAAACATTATTACAATATTTAATCAACAAAAGCCAATACAATTCTTCTATTTTTATTCAGTAAAAGCCAAAATATGAATTAATAAAATTATAAGATGATAATAAAATGTAGATGCAATAATGATATTGTAATATAAATATATTGTAATACTCTTGTAAAATTGAGTAGAACTGAGTAAAAACTCAATAATCATTAATAATAATAATAATTATTATGATTATTATTATTGTAGGATTAAAATACTAAATGTTTTACTTTACAGCAATTGTTTTTTTAATGGATTTGTTAACATTTTATTAATAATAATGCAAGGCTCTTATTATTATTATAGTTATTATTATTATTATTGATTAATTGTAACTTATAAAACTAAGGAAAATGTAATTACTTATTCAGATTTTATTATTATTATTATTATTATTATTATTAAACACTCCCTTTATATTTTACAGTACTGTTGGATTATTGCAATTGTAATATATTTCTTTGCTCATTTGTTATAATTAAAATAAAAATAATATTAAATATTATATATTTTATTATTGATATTATTATTATTAAATACTGAAATGTTATTTTACAGTGCAATATGATTACAGCAATAGTAAGAGTATTTATTTGTGCAATTGGTATTTTTACAATAAAGAAAAAAAAATATTTTGCTTATTAATATAAGTTGCAATAAAACAGTCGTAATAATATATTAAAAAAACCCAACATATTTAATATTTAGTGTTTTCATATTGTAGCATTTTAATTGTATTTTTCCAATTACAATTAATAATAATAATAATAATAATTGATATTGATGTAAATATTACAACATAATTTGCTTTAACTTTTAATTATTAATTAAACATTTTATTTTATAACATTTATTAATAAATACTGACTTTTTATTGAAGATATATTAATGTCAGACCTGTGTGTGCCATTTGGACTGTTTGTGTTTGTTTTCCCAGTGTGTGCCCATATTTGGTCTTCCTGTTCCTGTTCCTGTTCTTGTTAGTTCCCCTTCAGTCGTTTCACTACGACGTTACATATGGGAACTCGCTTGAGTGACCAATCACCTCTGAGCTTTACAGAAAAGGCCAATGAAATTGGCGAGTGGAGTTTGCGTGCAACGCCACTCCCCCGTACATACGGGTATATAAGATGGCGGCGTGCATCCACTCATTCAGATTTTTCGCTTCGGAGCCTCACTGCTACGAGCCATTCACAAAAAGAGTGAAGATACAGAACAAAGAAAAGAACACGCTCTCTCCCGACACCAGCAAAAGAGATGCGCTGTTTGTCAGATCCTGCGAGCCAGCCGCCGACAGAGACGGAACGTGCCGGCTTCTCGCATTCCAGCGAGCGTCACTGAGCGCACGGTTGTGCCGCGTCCTCCCTGGGCGAACCGGGATCTAAAAGAGCAATTTCCTTACGGTCGTCGAGAGCCATTGTCCCGGTATGGCTTTCTGACCGTGCGTTTCTGGGTGCGGTAGTTTCCTCACCTCCGCTGACGGTCATGATCGCTGTCTCACGTGCCTGGGCCGAGCGCACGCTGAGACAGCGTTTGTGGATGGTTCATGCGCTCATTGCGAGCGTATGTCCTTGGCCACATTGAGGTCCCGCCTCTCGTTCGCGAGACGGCTCCCCTCGTCGTCTTCCCGCGGTAGTTCGGCGAGCCGTAAAGGCTTTACGGCTGCTTCGGCGAGGCGCTTGGGGGACCTCCAGGTGACGGTGCAGAATGTCCCGCCGGGTAATACCCCGCGGGCTTCCGCTCCACCGCGTGGTCCCGTGGTGATGCCCAAACAGACTGCTCCCCCATCTAAAAGCGGGCCCAGCGTCTCTTTTGGTGCTCCCCCGGAGGAAGAGATGTCTATGTCAGCATCAGAGGGTGAACGGTCGGCAAATGAGGCGGGCACTTCGGCGGAGCGGCGCCCCTCTGCGGTCGCTGCTCCGTCTGAGGCGGACGCCGAACTGTCGGCCATGCTCCTCCGGGCCGCCAAGGAGATCGGGCTGGAGGTCCCGAAGGTGCCTCCTCCTGATCCTTCGAGGCTGGATGATTGGTTTCTGGGGACGAGGTCTGCGGCGCCGCCGCGCTCGCCCCCAGTGCCTTTCTTCCCGGAGGTGCATGATGAGCTGGTTAAGGCGTGGCGGGCCCCTCATTCGGTTCGTTCACGCCCTACCTCCTCAGCCCTCGCTACCCTTGATGGCGGGGCGGCCAGGGGGTACGAGGGGGTCCCTCAGGTTGAGTGTGCGGTTGCGGTGCATTTATGCCCGCAAGACGCCGCCACCTGGCGGGGCTCTCCGCGCCTCCCGTCCAAAGCCTGTAGGCTTTCGTCGGTTCTGACCGGCAGAGCCTACAGTGCTGCGGCCCAGAAAGAACTGCACAAGGGTAGTCCTGACCAAGCGGTGTTGCAGGAGCTGCATGCGGTGACTGACTTCGCTCTCCGGGCGACTAAAGTCACGGCGCGGTCCCTTGGTCAGGTGATGTCCACACTTGTGGTCCAGGAACGCCACCTCTGGCTGAACCTGGCGCAGATGGCAGATGTCGACAAAGCACGCTTTCTCGACGCTCCCGTCTCCCAGGCCGGCCTCTTCGGCGACACTGTCGAGGACTTTGCCCAGCAGTTCTCGGCAGTCCAGAAGCAGTCTGAGGCGATCAGTCACATCTTGCCCCGGCGTGTGACTCCCAGGAAGTCCCCGGGTGCCCAGCCTCAGCCTGCTCGTCGCCGAGGGCACCCCCCTGCGGCCCCCAAGAAGCAAGACCAAACTGCTCCGTCTCCGGCTGAGGCCCATGATGCACGCCTCGCCGCCAGACGTCGTGGCCGCCGCAGGGGAGCGGCGCCGCCCGCTGCTCAGGAGCCCCCCCCAAACACCCAAGACCCGCAGGTCTGCGCGGCGCTCCTGACACGGGCAGCCTGGTGATGATGGAAGCTGCTCTTCGGGGGACGACAACATCTGCCCCCCCGCTCCCGGTGGAGGGCCGGGACCGTCTGTGTGCTCAGCTGCCGTCGACCTACGGGTCGGCGGTACCCACCCACTCACAGAAAGAGCAATTTTCCACATCTCTGGGCCAAGGGCCCCGAGTTCTATTCCTAACAGACAACATGTCTCCTCGGGTTCGGACTCGGAGCCAACATTCGCCAGCGCGGGAACCTGGGAAGAAAGTAAGGGCTGCTCAGCGTGGCCAGACTGCTCTTCAGGACGTTCATCCTTCTGGGACCAGTCCCCTTTCCCTTCCTGCAGGCCGCCCCACCGCGGTCACGTCAGTCAACGCTCCGCTGATCCCACTGGCGGCCAGGCTGGCGGCCTGGCTAGAGCTGCCCAGCCTGTCCCGGTGGTTGATCCGGACGGTACGTCTCGGCTACGCGATTCAGTTCGCCAGGCGCCCGCCCAAATTCAGGGGCGTCCTTTTCACTTCTGTCCGCTCGGACACGGATGCCTCCTTTCTGCGTGCGGAGATTGCGGTCTTACTGGCGAAAGACGCAATCGAGCCTGTCCCTCCAGCCGAGATGAGGTCGGGGTTTTACAGCCCTTACTTCATCGTGCCCAAGAAGAGCGGTGGGTTACGACCAATCCTGGATCTTCGAGTTTTGAATCGGTCCCTTCTCAGGCTGCCGTTCAAAATGCTCACTTCGAGGCGTATCCTTTCGTGCGTTCGACACCAGGATTGGTTTGCGGCCATAGACCTGAAGGACGCGTACTTTCACGTCTCGATTTTGCCTCGACACAGACCCTTTCTACGGTTTGCTTTCGAGGGTCGAGCGTATCAGTACAAGGTGCTCCCATTTGGCCAGTCCCTGTCCCCCCGCGTCTTTACGAAGGTCGCCGAGGGTGCCCTGAACCCGCTATGGCGGAAGGGCGTTCGCATCCTCAACTATCTCGACGACTGGCTCATCATGGTTCACTCGCGAGATCTGTTGTGCGAACACAGGGACCTGGTGCTTCAGCACCTCAGCCATCTGGGCCTTCGGGTCAACCGAGAGAAGAGCAAACTCTCCCCAGTGCAGAGGATCTCTTTTCTCGGTATGGAGCTGGACTCGGTCAATATGACAGCCTGCCTCACCAACGAGCGCACGCAGTCAGTGCTGAACTGCCTGAAATCATTCAGGCACAAAACAGCGGTCCCTCTCAAAACATTTCAGAGGCTCCTGGGGCTAATATGGCAGCAGCAGCCGCGGTAACGCCGCTGAGCTTGCTTCATATGAGACCGCTTCAGCGCTGGCTACACGATCGAGTCCCGAGATGGGCATGGCACCGTGGCACACTCCGGATTGGCGTTTCCCCGCAGTGTCGCCGCCTATTCAGCCCGTGGTCAGACCCTGCCTTCCTACGGGCCGGAGTCCCCTTAGGACAGGTCTCCAGGCATGTTGTGGTCTACACAGATGCCTCCACCACAGGTTGGGGTGCTGTATGCAACGGGCAAGCAGCCTCGGGCTCCTGGACAGGACCTCGACTGCTTTGGCACATCAACTGCCTGGAGTTGCTAGCAGTGCTTCTCGCGCTGCGTCGGTTTCTTCCGATGCTCCGCCACAAGCACGTGCTTGTCCGCACGGACAACACTGCGACCGTAGCGTACATCAACCGTCAGGGTGGTCTACGCTCCCGTCGTATGTCGCAACTCGCCCGCCATCTGCTCCTGTGGAGTCAGACGCGGCTGAAATCGCTGCGCGCCGTTCATATACCAGGGGAGCTCAACCGTGCAGCTGACCAGCTCTCACGGCAGCCCACCCACCCTGGAGAATGGCGACTCCACCCCCAGACAGTCCAGCTGATCTGGAGTCGATTCGGCGAGGCCCAGATAGATCTGTTTGCCTCCCCGGAATCCTCCCACTGCCAGCTCTACTACTCCCTCAGCGAGGCTCCCCTCGGCAGGGACGCACTGGCACACAGCTGGCCTCCGGGGCCCAAGTACGCCTTTCCCCCAGTGAGCCTCCTTGCACAGACCCTGTGCAAGATCAGGGAGGACGGGGAGCAGGTTCTGCTGGTTGCGCCATACTGGCCCACCCGGACCTGGTTCGTCGACCTCACGCTCCTCGCGACAGCCCCTCCCTGGAAGATTCCCCTGAGGAAGGACCTTCTTTCTCAGGGGATGGGCACAATTTGGCACCCGCGTCCCGATCTGTGGAACCTGCACGTGTGGCTTCTGGACGGGACACGGTAGACCTCGCTGGCCTTCCACAGGCCGTGATAGAAACTATCACTCAGTCTAGAGCCCCCTCTACGAGGCAGGCCTACGCACTGAGGTGGGGTCTCTTCGTTGACTGGTGCGCCTCCCGTGGGGAGGACCCACAGAGATGCCCGATCGCAGTGGTGCTTTCCTTTCTGCAAGAGAAGTTGGAGCGTAGGCTGTCCCCTTCAACTCTCAAAGTGTATGTCGCGGCCATCTGTGTATTTAAGGTTGGTTGTCCCCTTGGTGTCTTGTCGGTGTTTACATTGTCATTCCGTTTCCTTTCGTCGTGTTTGCTGGTTCCCTGCTGTTTTCCCTTTTTGTTTTTTTATGCACTTTGGATTAACTTTAATAAATGACACTCATTGGATCTCCACTCTCCTGCTCATTCCACGCACACGACGACAACCGTGACAGAAACACAGACCTACAACATGCTCTCAGTTGGAGCGATGCTACTATTAACGCGTTTTCAAATGGGGCTAAACAATGATAGTTTGTTCAAGTTGATAACTCCTGACGATTGCCACAAACCGGTTGCGGAATTTATCAACTATGTCCTTGCCCTTTGTCATTCCGAGTTCCTTGTCGATATGGAAGATTCTCATCTTCCCCCCATTTGTAAACACGCGGCTGCTCCAGCTCACCACCAGCCAGCATTCTCCATGTGCCGCTCCAACGAGCCCGCTCCCTCCGGTCCTCACTCCAGTTCTCCATAACTCCTCCCTCGTCCTCAGCCCAGAGCCCGCGGCCAGCGCTCGGACTCCCGCTGCGCCCGCGACTCGAAAAAAGGCGCCTCCAGAGTCAAGTCACGTTGCAGCTGCGTCTCCTGAGTCCAGTCACGTTGCAGCTGCGTCTCCTGAGTCCAGTCCTGTTGCAGCTGCGTCTCCTGAGTCCAGTCACGTTGCAGCTGCGTCTCCTGAGTCCAGTCCTGTTGCAGCTGCGTCTCCTGAGTCAAGTCAAGTTTCCAAGTCCAGTCAAGTTGCAGCTGTGTTTCCTAAGTCAAATTTCTGCTGCGCTCCTGAGTCAAGTTGCAGCTGCATCTACGAGTCAGTCAAGTTGCAGCCAGCTGAGTCACGCCGTTGCAGCTGTATCTAGGAGTCAAGTCGCTGCAGCTGCGCTTCCTGAGTCAAGCTGCAGCTGCGTCTTCTGAAGCAAGTCAAGTTGCAGCTGTGTTTCCCGAGTCAAGTCAGGTTGCAGCTGTGTCAAGTCAAGTTGCAGCTGCGTCTCCTGTGTTAAGTAAAACTGCAGCTGCGTCCGCAGAGCCAAGTCAAGTTGCAGCTGCGTTTACGGAGCCAGGTCAAGCCACAGCTGCGCCTAGGACGTCAAGTCAAGTGACAGCTGCATCTTTTGAATCAAGTCAAGCTGCAGCCACGTCTTCTGAGACCAGTCAAGTTGCAGCTGCGCTCCCCGAGCCAAGTCATGAGCCCGCGTGCACTCCAGAGCCCGATCTGGTGTTCAGCCATGGCCACCTGGACTGTTTACCCGGCCATGGCTTCCCGAACTCCTGGACCCGCCGTGGCCGCAAGGACTATGCTCTTGGCCATGGCTCCCTGAACTCCCCGACCCGCCATGGCCACCTGGACTGTTTACCTGGCCATGGCTCCCTGAACGTCCTGACCCACTGTAGCGTCTAGACCAATCAGACATACATTAATTGTTACATTTAACAATTAGTCTTTAAACACAACAGGCCAGTTACATGCTGGAGCTCTGGAGACAACCCCCCCCAAAGCAACTTACACCCCAAAAGGGCTCAGTTGCCAGGACAACAATCTGATATCACAGGTTTTATTGCCCGCAGGAATGCACATCTGCCCGTACTACATTTGCCATAGGAAAGACACAATGCTTATAGACTCTTTCCTATTCATTCACAGACAAACCTTTCTTTGACCTTCCTATCACACATAGCCCAGGTCATTGTGTACAGTATTACTGCATTGTATTTTAATTTTGTCTGTTGTATTTGTATTTGTCTTTCTACTGTTTTATGCATGTATTATGATAGATGACTAGTAGTATAACCCACCTATGTCATGCTTGGACTCTTTGAGTTCGTATTTTAATGATCTAAAAGATGGTGTAAATTAGATGTTGATACCTTTGCAACATGTTAGTGTTTTAAGAAACCTTAGCAGTTTTTGCATCAACACCCAGTCGAATTACATATGCAAAATACCATGCTCACAGACAAAGAGTCGTAAACTTTCCCTCCAAAGGTGAAAGTTACCATTGGTTCATGGACCTCCTGGAGGCACAGCCTCTAGAGAGTTTAAAGGCATCGACCCTTCACTCTTCTCTCTCTCTTCACTTTTCTCCTTCGTCTGCAACATCTTCTGATTGCTGCCCCACGGGGAGCCTGAGCCGGCACAGGGCGTGCCCGGCGGGCCCGACAGGCCCAACATACAGAGCTGTGGCTCTCGACCACAAAGAGCCAGACAGTTCCACTCAACCCTGGAATTCATCTTCATGACTCGCCTCAGTCAGTCAGTGGTTCTTTTAGAACCTAAGAAGATGAGCTAGAACTCTTCAGAACTTCCCTAAGCACGCGCCAGGCCTTGCGGCCTTGTCTTTCCATTCCCCAAAGATCACAGGACTTCAGCTGGGTCCCTCTCAGCTCTTGGTTCTCCTTCACTTTTCACATGGGAAGAAACTCCCAGTCACCAACGAGTCAGGACATCTTTGGACCCGGAAGAACGTGATTGCAATTCCAAAACCACCACTGGTCCAAACCATCACGACTTTCACCTGAGACTGCATTCGGACACTTGTTCAAAGACCAAGGCAATGCAAGTATCGTACTTTTAACTAAACAAAACAGAAGTTTAGTATAAACTGTAGACAGCACTGATGGTTTCACAGCAGGTGGTTAACTGACTCTTTTCATAGCTTCATTCTCTGGTCTCTCTCTAACTGCTTCTCACTGACCATTCCCCCATGTATGAGTGATTTCATGTTTGTTTGTTTAGATTAGTTATGCGTTAGTCCTTCGTTAATAAACTATTGTGCACAAATTACATGAGTTTTGATTCTGATTCTGCCTTGCAAATTAATGTCCCTTTACGATTCCGATTCGAGCTACATGCTCTAATGCAATGGTACTTTAAGAAAGTTATTTTCTGTGGCTAAGAAAATATCACTTCTTATAGTTGATATAAAAATTATACTGAATGTTCGCTGGGCGAACAGATTAGTTGATGGAAAATTGATTCTGCTACAGTTACTACTGGCAGCTGATATAAATAATTGTAATTAATCATAATTAATTGTAATTATTTATATACATTTCCCTTTGAGCTAAAATTCGCTACACCACCATGGTCCCTTACGATCCTGGACCCACCCTGGAGGCGTAACCCCGCTCCCTCCTGTGTTTGCCCTGCACAGCCTCCAGGGCGCCCACCCTCCCACCCCGGTGTATTGTTACGGCGCGAGTCACGCCTTGGGGGAGGGGGGGGTAATGTCAGACCTGTGTGTGCCATTTGGACTGTTTGTGTTTTGTTTTCCCAGTTTGTGCCTGTCAGGATTGTGGTTGGTTTTGTCTGGGTTTTCCTTGTGTTTTTCCCCTTGTGTTTCTAGTACTTTTGGTTCGTTCTGTTTGCTCCCCCTGTTGGTTTTGTGTATTGGTTCAGTCTTGCCCTTATTTGTACTTCCCCTTGTTATCTCGTTTGTAACCACACCCCTGTTCCTTGTATATAATGTTCCTTGTGCCTCACTCCCCTTGTCGGTGATTATATTGTCTTTAGTGTTCTTCCGTTCGTCGTGGTTGCTGGTTCCCTGTGTTTCCCTTAGTTTGTGTTCATTTGGATTATTTAATAAAGCCGCATTTGTGGGATCTCCGCTCTCCTCCTGCTCCTTCCACGCACACGCACGACGTACACTACCGTGACAGAAACACCGACCTACAAAAGCCAAGGATGACCTGGGCTGAGGACCTCCTCCTAAATCTTCAACAAGGTGAGCGTTCACTGGAGGAATATGTGGAGGAGTTTTTGAGCGTTTACCATCTGGTGAGATGGAGTGACAAGATGGTTAACGCATGTTTCCAGATGGGACTCAAAGATGATAGTTTGTTTCAATAGATTAGTCCTAATGATTGCTACCGTCCTGTAGCAGATTTTATAAATTTTGTTCTTGATTTATGTGGTTCCTCGTTCCAAGTCATGGTGGAGGATGGTAATCCTCCTCCCATCTGGAAACAGCCAAAGCCCTCCGCATATCACTCCAGCGACCTCACACCCTCCTTGTCTCCTGCGTGTCCCCAAGTCGGCCATAGCTCCACAATGGTCCTCAGTCCAGCACTTCAGGCTGCCGCCAAGTCTAAGTCTGCACGCAAGATGGCTGCCGCCACGCCAGAGCCTGCACGCAAGATGGCCGCCGCCACGCCAGAGCCTGCACGCAAGACGGCCGCCGCCACGCCAGAGTCTGCACGCAAGATGGCCGCCGCCACGCCAGAGTCTGCACGCAAGATGGCCGCCGCCACGCCAGAGTCTGCACGCAAGATGGCTGCCGCCACGCCCAGAGTCTGCAGCTTATGAGTCTAGTCAAGTTATGGCTACTGCCCCCGAAGCCAAGTCAAGTTGCAGCTGTTCCCCGAACAATACAAGGGCATACCTCGAGTCACCGTTGCAGCTGTGTTCCCCGAAATGTCAAGTTGTAGCCAGGTTCCGAAATAAGTCACCTATAGAAGGTGCTGCGGTTCCCCGAAGTCGTCAAGCTGTAGCCGCGGTTCCTGAGTTAAGTCAAGTTTCTGAATCCAGCTCACAGCTGCATTTCCCAGTCCAGTCAAGTTTCGAGTCCAGTCGTTGCAGCTGTGTTTCTGAGCCGTTCCCAAGTCAGTCAAGTGGCAACTACGCTTCCAGAGAGTCAAGTCTTGTTGAAGCTGTGTCTCCTGAGTCCAGTCACGTTGCAGAAGCTTCTACCGGGTCCAGTCATGTTGCAGCTGCGTCTCCGGAGTTAAGTCAAGTTCCCAAGTCTAATCAAGTTGCAGCTGAGTCTCCCGCGTCAAGTCAAGCTGCAGCCGCGTTTCCGGAGTCCAGTCAAGTTGCAGCTGCTTCTCCTGAGTCAAGTCAAGTTGCCGCTGCGGTTCCTGGATTAAGTCAAGTTTCTGCTGCATTTCCTGAGTCGGGTCACTCTACAGCTGCGTCAAGTCAAGCGGCTGCGTCAAGTCAAGCAGCTGAGTCAATTCATGCTGCAGCTGAGTCTACTGAGGCAAGTCAAGTTTCAGCTGCGGTTCCTGTGTCAAGTCAAGCTGCTGTTGTCATTCCAGAGTCAATTAAGATGGCAGCTGCTGTAACAGAGTCAAGTCAGGCGGCTGAGTCAAGTCAAGTGGCTGAGTGCACCCCAGAGCCCGAGCTGCCTCCAGCGCGCACCCCAGAGCCTGAGCTGACTCCGGCGCGCACCCCAGAGGCAGAGCTCACGTCTGGTGTCAAGGCCGTTCCCGAGACCACGTCAGCCGGAGAAGCCGTGCCAATGCCTCCTGAGGTGTCAGCTTCGGCTGTAGAGCCTCCTAAGGAGGCGGCGTTAATTTCTGAACTCTCTGCTTCTCCCCTTTCTCTGTCCACCTCCTCTATCCCTTCTCTCTCCAGGTCCCCGTCCATGACGCAGTTGCCCACACAACCCTGGAGAGCTCCAGCGCGCCCTCCACCGCGCCCTCCAGAGCCGGAGCTCTGTCCAGCTCGCCCTCCAGAGCCGGAGCTCTGTCCAGCTCGCCCTCCAGAGCCAGAGCCGAAGCTCTGTCCAGCGCGCCCTCCAGAGTCGGCGCCTCCTCCAGCGCGTCCTCCTGCGCGCCCTCCAGAGTCGGCTCCTCCTTCAGCGCGCCCTCCAGAGTCAGCGCGCCCTCCAGAGTCAGCGCGCCCTCCTGAGTCGGCGCCTCCTTCAGCGCGCCCTCCTGCGCGCCCTCCTGAGTCGGCTTCTCCTTCAGCGCGCCCTCCTGCACGCCCTCCTGAGTCAGCTCCTTCTCCAGCGCGCCGCCGGGCCTCCTCCTGAGCACGGCTCCTCCTCTGCTATGCCTCCCAGGCGCCTCTCCTGAGTGGGCGCCCAGGCTGGCAGGAACTCACCCCCAAGAAAATTTGGGGGGGGGGCTACTCCCCTGTTCAGCCATGGCCTCCTGGACTGTTTACCTGGCCATGGCTTCCCGAATCCCCAGACCCGCCATGGCCTCCTGGACGGGATATCCGGCCATGGCTTCCCGAATCCCCAGACCCGCCATGGCAAAATGTACTGTGTGCTCGGCCATGGCGCCCTGAACTCCCCGATCCGCCATGGCCCAATGGACTGTGTACTCCGCCATGGTCCCCTGAGCTCCCTGATCCGCCCTGGAGGCCGTCCCTATATCCTGTGTCTCCTGTGTCCCTGCCTACCGGCCTCCAGAGCGCCCACCCTCCCACCCCTGTGTGTGTTACGGCGCGAGTCACGCCTTATAAGAGGGGGGGGGGTAATGTCAGGATTGTGGTTGGTTTTGTCTGGGTTTTCCTTGTGTTTTTCCCCTTGTGTTTCTAGTACTTTTGGTTCGTTCTGTTTGCTCCCCCTGTTGGTTTTGTGTATTGGTTCAGTCTTGCCCTTATTTGTACTTCCCCTTGTTATCTCGTTTGTAACCACACCCCTGTTCCTTGTATATAATGTTCCTTGTGCCTCACTCCCCTTGTCGGTGATTATATTGTCTTTAGGTGTTCTTCCGTTCGTCGTGGTTGCTGGTTCCCTGTGTTTCCCTTAGTTTGTGTTCATTTGGATTATTTGATAAAGCCGCATTTGTGGGATCTCCGCTCTCCTCCTGCTCCCTCCACGCACACGCACACGCACGACGTACACTACCGTGACAGTGCCCATATTTGGTCTTCCTGTTCTTGTTAGTTACGTCATTGTTCTAATCATTCGTACCTGTCTTGTTTCTGATTGGTTGTTCTGTGTATTTAAGGTTGGTTGTCCCCTTGGTGTCTTGTCGGTGTTTACATTGTCATTCCGTTTCCTTTCGTCGTGTTTGCTGGTTCCCTGCTGTTTTCCTTTTTTTTAATATGCACTTTGGATTAACTTTAATAAATGACACTCATTGGATCTCCGCTCTCCTCCTGCTCATTCCACGCACACAACGACAACCGTGACAATTAAACATTGTAATAATATTATTGCAATAATATTGAGTTTTTAATTTATTTTATTTATTTGTTCAGTTGTTGGTTGTCATTTCAATAAAATATAGTTCATGTTTTATATTTTTCATATTTTGTTATTATTAATATTGAATATTATTGATAACATGTCTTATATTTGTTATAATTTAAATTATAATAATTGCCAAAATATGTATTTTATTATTAAATACTGTTGCAGTTATAATATTGCTCTGTAAAATAAAATGTTAGTTTATAATTCATAATAATAATAATAATAATAATTGTTTCATCTGTTGTTTTATAATAAGCATAAAGAAATGTTATGATTGCAGTAATCCTATCACACTGTAAAATAAAAATTGAGAATTTAATAATAACCAAAATAATATTATTATTATTTAAATTAAAACAGTTACTATTACAATAATCCTGTTGCACTGTGTTACGGATCTGGTCGGTGAGCTGCGGACCGCTCACCACCAGATGTCACTCTCATCTTCTTTACACACTCAGACTGTTGCACTACACCCCAGACTCCATTTCCCATCAGCCACTGCTCTTACCATTTGCACCAATCACGGACTGTATAAAAGCCCCGGTCTTCCAGTCACTCACCGCCGAGTATTGATTTGCCTAGCATTCATACAAAGCGTTATTCCCTGTTTAGTCTGTGTCTAGTTTCCTTGTTTTGGTTTGTCTTATCTCGTTTTGAACTCTCGCCTGTTTGACCACTCTTCTGCCTAGCCCTTCATGGATTAC